>CBVK0100670251.1:0-16241 GCA_900067695.1 Picea abies
ATTCGTATTTGGAGTCGGATAATTAGAAGAGGTGGTGTTCTTCGTTGCTGGTGCTGGGAAGTTTGTCATGAGTTGAGGTTATTGACCACTGATCGAAACTTCGCACTGCCGGTTCTCCACTCTATTCCCCTCAATCTGCTGCGCGTCCGCGCTTGTTTTCCTCAAAATTCGGTACGTTTCTTGCATTAATTCAAATTTCCAACAGTCTCCCTGGTTTTTCAGTATGCATAGCTGCGGCTTTACGCCATTATATGATGCGTAAATTCCCTCTATGGAAGGGATTATAAGTGATTTGTGGTTTTTCATTTGGCGTTCAGAGCTGCCTTTCGATCGAGACCGTTGTAGGTACAGCAGTCTTAACTATTTTGAAAAATGAAGAGAGGACGGGAGGAGCGGTTTATGGGGCCGCATGGAAAACGGCGAGGAGAATCGTGAGTTATTTTATCACCCCAACTGCATTTTTTTCGCAATGGCTTTGTTGGTCTGAACGGAATTTCATGTAAAGGATCGATTTTGTGTTTTCTTTACCCTGAATTGATTTTTAATGACGGAAGCATTTCAGTTGGAATTTTGAATTTGAGCTACGGCAGGATTTTAAAACCATGTGATTCCTTCTATAGATAATCGAGGTTATTCAATTTCGTGGTCAGTGAATGTGATGTTGCAGAACCTTTCCCAATTTGAGGGGTCAGGTGGCTTTAGTATAGTAAACGAGTTTAGATACTCAATTCCCCATCCGTTTTACTGCTTTGCTATCTTAATCAAGGGCATTCTACAGTAAAATGGCAATAGATTCCTTTTCTTTGTTTCCTAGTGACTGATTTCTCCAGTAACGACACAGTAGCATGCTGCATGTATGTGGGGAATACTGTGGATGTGAAGTTAAATCGGACTGAAGCATATTTGATCAACTTTTTGGGGTTTGCTGGATTTTGCATCCTTTTTATCATCGTCCTTAATGCTTGACTATTACCTCATGAAATGCAATGGCTAGGGCAAGAAATGGGTTTTCTGTGCTCATGAAGAGATGTATTTCTTAACCATTCCTTGCATTCTTTTTTTAATGCTAGGTGATTTAACCTAAACATTTTTAGGTAGTTCTGCTTGCTGCTTAATTTTGAATGTTTGCCAGTGATATTTGCTGGCATTCTTGTTGCAACTGGAACCTCAGAATCACTGAGATGCCACAGTGGTTTTTTTATCGTTTCATAATTCATTTATTGTTTCTTTAGAGATCTATTGCCTTCATAACCTTTTTCTTTCTTAATTTTTTTAAAGATATCCTAGATACCATTCCATATGGTATGTTTCCTGTTCGGCTGGACTTCTTAAAGCATTTTGAGTTCCTGGTTTAAAGGGGACAGATTCCCATTATTTTGTCGATATAAAATTTAAATATGATGTGTTTTGTCTATCTGTTTGATAAAACAGTGGTTTTGGTCTCGATATAATGTATCTTTCAGACATCTTGAGCGTCTTTATAGCCAGTTCTGTTCTTTCTTAATGGGTACTTCTGAGTGCATTTGTTTGCATCTTGTGAAAAAGGCATGATGGGTAACCTGCGTATTTTCTGACCAATTTTTATTGCTTGTGGATGATCTAATACAGCTCGGGACAGCATCAACATTCTGAAGGAACACAGAGGCTATCAACAGATGATGCTTTGTCATATCTCAAGTCGGTAAAAGAGATATTCAAGGATAATAGAGAGAAATATGATGAGTTTCTTGAGGTTATGAAAGCTTTCAAGGCCCAAAGGTCTGTACCTATTTTTATAAAGATTGGCATTATCAATCAATAAGACAAGTTATCTTTCCTTTTCTTCTCCATTAACTATAAATCATAGTATCAAGGACCATTCTTCTGGCATTTCTGCAGAGTCGATACAGCTGGTGTTATAGGTCGAGTGAAAGATTTATTTAGGGGCCATCATTCCCTTATTTTGGGTTTTAATACCTTTCTGCCAGAAGGTTATGAAATTACAATTCCTTACGAGGAAGTCCCACGGAAACAGCCTGTTGAGTTTAACCACGCAATCATTTATGTTAACAAGATCAAGGTAATGCAGATGACATATTAATTCTTTGATATTTGAAAGATATGTTCTATTTACAAACTGATATATTGTGACCAGATTTGTTTTTGAAATGGTGAACTGGTATAGAAGACCGGGACAAAACATTGATGGTTTGATAATTCAAGGCTGTGAACTCTTTCACTTACACTTTTAGTTTATCATTTTCAGACACGGTTTCAAAATGATGAACAAGTATACAAGACCTTTTTGGATATACTAAACATGTATCGAAAAGGGAACAAATCAATTAATGAAGTATACCGAGAGGTACTTTCTATTCATTTGCAAAAATGGGAACATAAATGTTATTTTTTTTCTGTAAGGAATTTAATTCTATTTGTCTGTATGCAGGTGGAAACACTGTTTTATGATCATCAAGATTTACTAGACGAATTTACACGTTTTCTACCAGACTGCACAGGCCCAACCTCCATTCCCAATGTGCCAGCTTCTGCAAGACCATCTTCTGGACACATCTCTGGAGTAACTTCCTTTCGGCATTTAATCAAAGAAAATGTGGTCAAGGTCTGTTATCTCGTTCTTTATGTTTGCTTGCTTTGTGTTGTTTAGTAATGATTTTGGCATCTTATAGTGGCTTCCCTGAGCTGATTGTGCTTCTCTTTGTTTTTTCAACAGAAAGAAAAACCAGTTACTTCACAAAATAATTTCTGTCAAAGCACAATTGTTAAAGATGAAAGGATATCCATGGAGGTAGAGAATGAACACTGGAAGAAGGTTGAGAAAGATAAAGATCGAAAAGAAGATTGGGAACGGAAGGAGAAAGACATGGGTGAAAAAATATCAGCACAGAGTAGAGACAGAGAATATGATGTCATGTATCCTTTACCTCATAAGAGAAAATCTACTAGAAGGTCTGATGAATCCATTCCTAAGCAGACTCAGACAGGGCAGGTTGAAGGATATGCTGGAAAACAGTCTCTTCAAAACAGTGCCATAGAGGACAGTAATAGTTTAAGGAGTGAGTAACACTCGGATCTTCCTACAGGCCAAATTGATTCTCTTTGAAGTAGTCTTTTTAGGGTATCACACTTATGTTTGGATGTCTAAAGTAGGGTTGCATGGATTCTTCCATTCTTCCATTAGCTGCATGTGTCCCAGCTGCACCTACATCCTGATGATATCCTCCTCAAAGGCAAACCACTGCAAGTTTCATAATTCTCCCTTGCTGAACCCACTCCTGTACCCACATCCACACCCAGCCGCTTCTATCAACATTGGCTTAAAGGAACTACCATTAATAAATAACATAAGAGCAAATTATGTCACTTTAATAGTAAACACTTATTCCCCACCACAATTGAAGTATGGTTCATTACAACTTAAAACTTCCATTGCTTCACTTTCATTTCTGTTTATGATTTTGTCAGGTTCATATTTCAAACATCATAATAGTCTATCTATATCGTGTTAGTCTAACTAGTTGCTAGATGTGTTTTCACTTTTCCAGCATATGCTTACAGTATTTTAATCTAAGTCACATGGTTCGGGTTCGAGTTCGAGTTCGGCAACGATTAGGTTCGATTCGGGTTCGAATTTTCCAATAAGGTTCGGATGAGGTTCGGCTTTAGGTTCAGCTACACATATTGAACCCTAATAAAACCTCATCCCAAACCTCAATAAAATTCTCCCAAAAATTTGTCCTAAGGTTTGAATTCGGGCATGCATTCAAGTTTGTTTAGGTTTGGCATTAGCTTCGGTAAACCTTGAGGTTCGCCAAATTTAGAACCTCAAGCTTTAGGTTCGACGAACCCTGTGACTTAGATTTTAATAATAGGCAGGTTTATAAAATTTTACCGAGTTGTATGATTATTTTTTGCAGATTTATGTTCACAGGAATGGGGATTTTTTGAGAAAGTAAAAACAAAGTTGAGACTTGGTACATATCAAGAGTTCTTGAAATGCATTTATTTACACACCCATTCCATAATCAATCGACAACAATTACAAAGATTGGTATGTTGCCTTGTAAGCTGGTCTTGTAATTACTCGAGTTTTTTTCCATCTTTAAGCACACTATTAGTGTAGGATCTAGATTATAAGAACGTACTTTCAGTGTAGCCTTTACAACTATGTTTTTTTAATTGCTAAATAAAAAAACTGCATGCCAATTTGTTTTAGGTGGTTGACATTCTTGGAAAGTATCCAGATCTTATGGATGAATTCAGTGAAATTGTTTCTCGGATTGCAAACAATGGTAATGATCTCAAACATTCATGTGAAGATTAGTGTTTCATATGTGACATTACTATTCAGCATATAAGTATAATACTTTTCTTATTGCAGTATCTTTCCTACATTATTGTTTAACTGGCCATTCATCATAGCTTTGTTACACAGAGTTGTTTAAATATCTCCTCATTGTTTGATGGAATATTTATTGGAGTGTTATTGCTTATCTTGTTTGGGTAAGATCTTCTATATTGCTTCAATGTCTTGTAACTATTATGTTGATGGTGACCTCGGGGTGGCACCAGTGAAAGTGAGCTATTATGCAATTTAATCTTGACTATTTATGCTGTACTAATGCAGTTATTCTTTCAACCTCTATGAAGATTCTATGTTACTGAAAGAAGATAAAAGAGGGCTTAAATATCTGATTTGTGCTCGCATTTTAATTATTCTCTTCTCAGTAATAAGAAATGCATGTCTTATTTGAATACCTTTTTACTTTATTTCTTGGTGGCAAATAGTTGCAGATGTTGACTCAGGAGAGGGAGGAGGTACAAAACTTTTAAAGATGGAGAATGGTAGGGAAAAGGATAGGGAATATGATAGGGAGCTGGAGAAGGAAAATGAGAGAATCAAAGCAGAAGATCAGGAAAGATATAGGGAAAGAGACAAAGATCGGCATCACAGGGCAAAAGATATATTGAATAGTAATGCTTCTCTTCTTCCAAACAAAGAGAAATCCACGAACAAGCCAATTTCTGAGTTGGACCTGTCCAATTGCGAGCGTTGTACACCTAGTTACCGTTTGCTTCCCAAGAATGTAAGAAGCCAATGATGTGCTGATATTTCCTAAGTCATAGTGAAACCTATTTTTCATATCAGAAATGTCATGCCTAACAACATGATTAAAATTGGTGGTGAAAATCTGAAATCAGTTTCAATGTTTGGCAGTATATGAAATCCGTTGCCAGTTATCGCACTGATCTTGCAGCAGAGTTACTGAATGATAACTGGGTATCTGTGACATCTGGTAGTGAGGATTACTCCTTCAAGCATATGCGCAAGAATCAATATGAGGAAAGTCTTTTTTGTTGCGAGGATGATAGGTATTGCTATATTTGTTAAGATAATGTGCACACTCTGTTTTTTTGTTGGAGCATCTATTTTAGGATTGAAGGTCCTTTCTGTTTGTAGTTAATGAGATAGTTGAATGGAGTAAAATTGTAAATGTGAACAAATATAAGGTCAAACGAATGATACTTCTGGCATGCTGTGTACAGGGGAGTCAGAGCTGATTCTTTCTTCTTCAGTATTTCTGTATCTTTCATGAGCTTATTATATATATTAACCAATGTTTTTATTGTGAATTTTTAGATTTGAGTTGGATATGCTCATAGAATCCACAGCAGCTACAACTAAGTGTATAAAAGAGTTGTTGGAGAAGATGCAAGATAATACAATCAAGCGAGATGGTCCCATCCAAATGGAAGACCACCTGACAGGTTTTCTGTTTATTACTCCAATATGGCATAACTTTATTCACAAAACTAGAGGAATTATTCTAGGAAGCTGATTTCAATTGTTGACCATGGCAGCTATAAATTTACGATGCATTGAGCGCATTTATGGGGATCATGGACTTGATGTACTTGATCTTTTACGGAAAGACCCAGCTGTTGCCTTGCCAGTGATACTGACTCGCCTTAAGCAAAAGCAAGATGAATGGTCCAGATGTCGTGCTGACATGAACAAAGTGTGGGCTGAGGTTTATGCAAAGAACTACCATAAATCTCTTGATCATAGGAGCTTCTATTTTAAGCAGCAGGACAGAAAAAGTTTGAGCGCCAAAGGTTACGATCTCATTGTTATAGCTTCCATTTTTTTTAATGTCTCATTGCCATTCTTATTTGAGTTCTTTTTGAGCGTTCTGAAAATAATTGAGGATTGCTGGTCTGAAGTAAATTTGCTTTGTTAATTGGTGGGGAAGATAACTTGATGTGTGTGAAATCTGGTTTCATATAGGCTTATTTATGATTCTTCATCTAGAAATGTTATAAATTTTTTATTGCCTAGTTTGGTAAGCAATAAGAAATCTACCAGTTTTATCTCATGGTTGGTTTTTTATTTTTCCTTCCATGATTTATCTTCAATTATTTTTCCATTTTCTCCTGTTCTGTTGAGAAAGGAACCTGCATGTGGGGTGACTGGTTTATAATTGTGTGCTACCATTTTTTGCCATGTTCTCTCATTCCCCATCCAAGCTTATGTTGTAGGTATTTATTAGCTGCAGTATGAGTAGTTCAAGTAAGCAAAAATTTTCTGTCTAAAGAATAGCTATTGTAGAAGAGCTTAAAGAACAGTAACTGCTGCTTGATGTCCTCTACGAGGACTGGTTCTTCAAGTCAGTAGCAAGAATTTCTAACTTATAACGAGGATTCTTCTGTCAGAAATATAATGTGCTAATGACTTTGATGCCCTCTTGGTTTCTGTTCAAGAATTATTCTGGTGTCAGAACTTAGAAGTGTACGCCCTTGCCTACTGACCTGTTAGTTGATGGGAATGAGCGTGATGATACTTAAAACTTGTTTTTATCCTGTCTTTTGCTTGCAATATTATCTAACAAAGAGTCCCATATTACTTTTTCACAGCTCTCTTACAGGAGATCAAAGATATGAATGAGAAGAAAAGTAAAGAAGATGAAACGCTTCTTGCTATTGCAGCTGGGAATAGAAGACCCTTAATTCCTCATTTGAAATATGACTATCCTGACCCTGCCATTTATGAGGACTTGTACAAAATCATCAAATATTCTTGTGAAGAAGTATGCACAAGTACGGAGCAATCTGATAAAGTAATGAGGATTTGGACTATCTTTTTGGAGCGCATGCTTGGTGTCCCTCCCCGATCCAATTGTGTGGAGGACACAGAAGAGGGCGTGCAAGTTAAGAGCTCTCATGCAAAGAACACTGATCCATGTGTAGGAGGAAATTTTGGTGGAAATGGTTCAAGCTTGGTTACGACAAAGCAAATCACTTCTGGTGGTGATATAATGGAAAATGCCACTACAGAAACAATGATCTCTGATATGCTTAGAATGGGAAATGAGAAATCTTCTATGCAAGGCTTTAGCACACATCACATTGGTCAGAGTTGGCATGATGATGGCGGATCATTTGGAAACTCAGGTATCCAGACTTCTCAGACCCTCATTGCTACTACTACTGATGTCACTGATATTGTCAAAAACAGCAGTTGCTTGAATGCCATACATTCAGTTGGAGTAGATTCAAGTTTTGGACATGCAGGTTTTGGTTATTGGAAATCTGTATGTTGAATGCAAGTACCTTCATTTCTTACGTCCCATCTCAAAACTATGTCACCCAACCGAAAATCTTCTATCTTAGAACGCTTATCGAAGGCTTTCTTTATATTTTCATGATGGAGTTGTGACCGATTATACACCTGCCCTCTCTCCTGTTGTGTGTGAATTAGCTGATTAATCCTCCTCTGTGCAGCATTTGGCTCGGCCTCTTGTTCTTGCAACAACTTCTTGACGGGCGGTCCCAGTAAAGTAGGGAAAATTGCATGCGCCCCGTAAACAATTTGGAAAAGTGACGTTGATATAGATTTCTTGGTTGTGACCTAGTCTGCCCACATCACGTAGATGATATTTTTATGCCAGACTCTCTTGTTTTATTGCAGGAGTATTTTGACAATCCTGGTCAGTCTCTTATTCGAGGATTCTACTAACCCGTTTCCTTGCGGATAGTATGTCGTGGAATTCCCCAGGGTTATGTTATAATCCTGGCAGAATTTCTCCATCCTCTTAGACTTGAATACGGCTGCATTATCTGTAACAATCTTAATGGGACACCCAAACCTCGACAAAATGATCGTCTCCAGGAATTGGATATTGACTACGTCGGTAGCTTGTTTTGTGGGGACTGCCTCTATCCATTTCGTGAAATAGTCGGTGGTTGTGAGTATCCATTTGTGTTGCGCATAGGATGGCGAGTTTATTTCTCCTATAAAATCTAGACCCCGCTGCATAAATGGGGCTTCGACTGAGATCGACTTCAGTGGCAGTGGCTGCAACTTTCTTCTTCCGTCGAAAATCTGACATTCATGGTAGCTGGAGAACTCTTTATATACGTCAACGAAAATTGTAGGACAGTAATAACTTGCCCTCGGGATTTTGTGTGCAGTGGTCTTCCAATACTGGTGTCCTCCATAGTCGCCTTTGTGAAATTCTTGTATGGCTCGCTTCGCATCATCTTCCAGTAAACAACTCAACAATATTCCCTCGGGATCTTTCCAGTAGAGTGAGTTGTCCAGGATGGGGAAATTAATCGCTTTGAGCTTGAGAAATCTGGCCTTAGTCTTACTCATGCCCAGAGGGGCCTAGAGATTCTCCAAGACATAGATGATGTCTGCATACCATGGCAAATCGATGAATTGTTGAGGTGCCTGTGCAGTTTTTTCTTCTTGGGGGCATTCTGACAGATCAACGATGAAATTCATTCCTACAGCGTCGCAATCCAATTGTGGCATCAACTTTGTGAGACCCTGACCTTTGATCAGATTTGTAGGCTTGATTTCAATGTCGTATTCTAACATGGCCGCTATCCACTTGCCTCTCCTTCCTTTCGGGTCAGGTTGAGTCAGAATATCCTTTACTGAACTATTGGGTACACAAGCGATAACATGAGAGTGCAGTATGTATGTCATGAATTCTTTCAAGGCTTTTACTAAGGCATACGCCTGCTTTTCCATGATGTTGTATCTTAAAGGAGCGTCGTGCAGCGTCCGGCTGAAATAGGCCATGGGTTTTTCGAAATCCTGTTCGTCTCTCCGTAGCAGCATGTCATCAATAGTGTGTTCTGAGGCAAATGAAAACAGGAGGAAATCTCTCATAAAATTTGAGCAAGCTAGTACAAGAGATTTTGTCAGTGCCACTTTGATATCCTCAAAAGACTTCTTGGCCTCCAAGTTCCACTTGATCTTGTTTCCCTTCCTGAGCATGCAATTTATGTGTTTCATGATTTTCGCCAGGTTTGGGATGAATCTCCTCAAAAAGTTCACCTTTCCCAGGAAAGATTGTACCTCCTTTTTACTGCGTGGGGTGTTGATCTTCGGGATCCATTCAACCCTGCTGGGGTCTATATTAATGCCCTCCTTGGAAATGATGTGCCCTAACAACTTTCCTTCCTCTACTGTGAAATGAGACTTCTTTGGATTCAGTGATATGCTGAAATTTTTGCACTTATGGAAAACTCTCTTCAGGTGCTCGAGATGTTGTTTGTCAGAGGTGGATTATACAGTGATGTCGTCCAGATAAATCACGATGAATTTTTCCTTTTCATTGGAAAACGCAATGTCCAAGGCCCTCTGAAAAGTGGCTCCAACGTTCATCAGGCCGTACAACATCTTGGCATACATGAACATTCCCCATGGAGTTTTGAAAGTCATTTTCTCTTTGTCGTCCAAGTGGAACATGATCTGATTATATCCTAAGAACCTGTCTAGCATAGACATCTTCTGGGACCCCACCACTTTTTGCAAAATGTAGTCCATTTTAGGAAGGGGGTAGTGGTCCTTGAGAGACACTTTATTATAATTTTGGAAGTCTACACATAATCTTATCTCATCGCTTTTCTTTCTTACAGGTACCAGATTAGCCACCCATTTCGAGAACCTCAAAGAAACAATAATTTTAGCATCGAAAATATTTTTTACCTCTTTCTCGATACCTACTTTTGTGGTCATTTGTAGGACATTAATAAAATTATCTTATCTTATCTTAATGACTATTAGGTGACTGACATCAAGAATGATGAATTTAACATATGCATAGAAGGGAGCTTTATAACACACCTCTGGCCGTCCTGTTATATATAAAGCTGTATTATGCCATTTATCTGGCCATTTCTTCAATCGTAGCCATCACCCAATCACTCTTCGTATGAAGAGACTAATTCATCAATCTTCTAAGTTTCTAACCAAATTTTCAGATCTAAGTTCAATGACTATTAGGTGTCTGACATCAAGTATGATAAATGTCACAAATGCATAGAAGGGAGCTTTATGGCACACATCTGGTCTTCCTCCTATATATAAATTCCTGTTATGAGGTTTATGTGGTCTTTTCTTCAATCTTAGCCATCACCCAATCCCACTTTTGGTTTAAAGAGAGATTAATTACCAATTTGTTGAGCTAAGATCAACAACTATTAGGTGTCTGACATCAAGGACAATGTTTTTAAACTTGGACTTGGACTTTGAATCGGTTGAGGGAAACTCAGACTTGGAATCTATATTGGTTGAGGGTCAACTCGGACTCGGACCGATCTAAAATATTTAGATTTTAATAAAAATATATTTTTTAAAGATTCCAAACCATTAGAGACAAAATATGCAAAGTCTACTCTCATGCATATTGCATATACCATCATCCATGTACGGGTGATATTGTGAATATATCAAATTTTTTCAAAATGGCACTGAATGCAATACATATCAAGTTTCAACAACAAAATACATAATCAATGAGGCTCTAAACGGCCTTTAGACTTTAGAGTCTGAAGAACATGCTACAACCATCTCCTTTTGCCTAGTCTTGTATTCTTCAAATTTCGCACGCTGATTTTGCAATTCCAATCTAATTTGTCCAATCTCCTCTAATGGAGCCATGCATGGGGTCCAACTCGGCCTCTTATACCAGCCAAGTGTTCTTTCAACCTACGATTGGAATTTATAGTTATCTTGTAAAGAGTAGGAACCAAATGATAGTATTGTTGACTTATTCAACATTTGCTATTGCTATTACTATCTGAAATGATCAAAGTTCATTTACTGAATATGAACAAGGTTCATTTACTAAATATCCAATGTAAAATTACAAGTAATAAATATATTTAATAGTGAATAAGAGATGATGATTTACAATAATGAGTGGCCTTGGTATTTATAGGCTTCAAGGTGACCTTTCACGTAAAGCCATGTCTTTATGTGATGGACCTATTAATAATCAATATACTAAGATCTTCTTAGCTTTGAGCAGAGTTGTTAAATTGTGAAAGGGTTTGACCACCATAATTTGATCTTTTGATTTTGTCTTTGGCTACTATGATTCTTGTGATTTGTATGACGATAAGGTGTCCTTGTAATAGGTGTTATCGGAAGCGGTGGAACCAATTGGTCCGACCGATTTTGGACCTCATTGGACTTCATATGTGTAACACCTTGTTTTCCCTTGGTCTATAATTATAATTATGACATAAAGATCAGAACAAACTAACGGTTCAAATGTATTTTTGTTTAATGAAAAATTTGCCTAACAATTGACTGAGAAGGGGAAAGCTCTGGTATTGGCCATGATACCACAAGTGGAAGTTGGTGATGGGGTTGGGAGATTTCCTTACCTGCCAAGAAAAATAACCTTCACCAAAGAACCATCTTGCCTATTTGCCAAATTCATAATTAAAGTTATTTTTTCTCCTTGTTTCTCCCTTTTCCCAAAATCAATTAATGAAAGAAGCTTGGTAGTTGAGCAATCAATTTCTCACCTTAATGGAGATATGGGGAATGGCTAAATCAATTGAAGATTGTTAGCTTGAGGTACAAGCCAAGCACCCACCTTGTTTTTGGGGTTGACCCATGAATGCCTCTAACAAAAGCAACAGTGAAAATGGGGAACTTTGGAGGGGAGAAGTGGGACAGATGAAGCAGAAGGAGAGGGAAAGAGGGGAGCTCGTGTGAACCTCAAGCAAATAAAAAACACCTAGAAAACCCTATCTAAGGATAGGGGGCTGTGTATTTTGATGCTTGATGGGCGAAGAAATGACACTGAGGAGGGAGGGCATTGAGGGACTATATAGGCGGTGAAAGGTCTCCCTGGTGCAACTAAAGCCAGTTGAGAAAGCATCTGAGAAAGTTTGTGGAAGCCCTAGGTGGTATCATGGCTTGGCACGAGGATGACTTGTTGTAGAATTCATAAGTACAACAAAGTCTACAGTTGGGAGGAAAAGCCTTTCCCTTCAGTCAGTTATTTTGGACATCAACTTTTACAGATAATTACTTGTCATATCCTTTATGGTTATGTGTTTTCCTAAAACTATAAGAGTTTTCTATGCTTTTGTAATTTATAAGATTGTATGGAATTAGGAGCATATCCAAGGGAATTGAAATAATAATATGGCTTGTGTCCTTTGCATGAAATCAATTGCTTACTGATTCTTCTCTCATTGAAGTTTGAAATGAAAGGAATGTAGGCTTTGTATGTGTATGCTGAGATGTACCCTCAGAGACTAGAATTTCCTTCAATTGCTTACTGATTCTTCTCTCATTGAAGTTTGAAATGAAAGGAATGTAGGCTTTGTATGTGTATGCTGAGATGTACCCTCAGAGACTAGAATTTCCTTGGGTTCTAGTTTTATGGTGCAGACTACTGCATTGGTTATGCCTTGGTTGGTCATGGTCAGTCCCCTAGAAGGTGTCTTTTCAATATTAGGAACTTCAATTTGATAGGTCCGAGCTAGCATGAACCCTTGGGTTATTTTTGTGGAAATGCCTTAGGGTGAAAATCCCAACATCTGGGATGGTGGATCTCACGGAAGCCTGAAGTCCCCTTTTTATTTCAAAATTCCCTATGTGCGGAGTTGGAAAGTGGAACCCTAGTGTGGGAACCTAGACCATGTGGAATCCCTAACTTATTGAAACCCTAAACTAGTTTGCAGAGTCGATGGGGATAGGCTGAGACTAGTATAAGACTCATTTGGAGAAGTCAGGTTCGGATGCAGAATTATGACCCACAGGAATCGTGAGGTTAGTGACCTCATAATGACATGGAGCCATGTGTATGTGATGTGACAGTGAGTGTGGATTGCCATGGTGGCAGTCTACCTGTGGCATGGCCACTGTAATAGGTCGTAGTGGTAGACATCATAAGTTTGGGCAAGAAAATCGACTAAGTGTTGAGGTTAAATCTCAATTGTTCATTAGGAAACGAGATTTGATCTCGTTTGTTCGTTGGGATTGACGATCAAGAGGAGGCTCGCGGAGTGAAGCTCACGGGGTTAGGTCCACGAGGATAGGCTCGTGGGGTTGAGTTGGCAGGGAGAAGGCTCGCAGGAGTAGACTTCGCTGGACAAGTTTGTAAAGTCCAGTCTGATAGGCTTGTGGGTTGTGGGGAATCCACAAGACATGGTAGAGAGTAGAGCCCAAGGGCGTGAGGCTGCAAGCCTTGCATGCTGTGGGTTGTGGGAAGAAGTCGGGGTCTTGACGATATGACGTCCCGATGAATCAAGCCCGCGAGAATGAACCTAAAAAGACGAGAGCCGTCGATTAGCGGGAGATTAGATCTGGGTTGTCAAATTTGTCGATCTAGTGGCCTGTTAGAGATCGTGCATTTTGGAGAGCTGCAGTGATTTGGACCATTGATTAGGTCGATACCCATTGTCCGATCTATTGAACTGGCATGTTTTCACAGAAGGAGCCAAGAGTGAATAGGATGCCTTGTTAGCTTGTCGAGTCAGTGTGCCACATTGGCATGTTGAATCAAATGACACATTAGCAAATGTTGACGTGAGTGCCATGTCAATGGAGTGATAGGTGGAGAGTCGTCATTAGGTACATGTCGACAAAGGGTAGACATGTTGGAAACTTCCATGTGGCAGACTACGAGGCAGGGTTTCTCGATGGGTTGAGCTCGACCCCAATGTTGTGGGCCATGACTTTCAGAAGAAATTGCGAGGGCATGGATTTGTTAACCTGCATGGAAAAGCTTGAACGTGAACCACCACTAGCGTTGCAAGGCGCGGGTCCCAGGAGAAACCTTTTTAGTTGGACTTGGGACATCTTGCTAGAGATTTTCCCAAAAAGAAGAGTTTTGATAGCTTTGTGGGCTTTGAAGGTCCACAGGTCTGTGCCAAAGGATTTAATCAATAGATCCACGTCAGTTGAACATGGGGAACGGTCCACATGGATACCACCACGTGGCTAGGATGATTTCATTTGTATAGAATGCCCTTAAAATCTTGAGAAGGCCATAACTTTCTAACCAAAGATTGGATTTGAGTGCGGTTACTGTCTTTGGAAAGCTCTCGAGGAGCAATATTAGCTCCTAAGCTCAAAACTAAGAATAGGGTGATGGTTTGGGAGAGAAATTAGAAGGAAGAAAGAGGAATTTTGAACATGGTTTGGGAGAGAAATTAGAAGGAAGAAAGAGGAATTTTGAACATCTCATCATCTTAAGGAGGTTTAGGGGGTTGGGTGTGTTACAGATTGGTATCAGAGCAAAGTTCAAACTTTAGGTCTAAATGGGCTAGTGAACAGTAAAAAAGACTTGTGTCCTAAGGGCTATGATGACCTTGTTGAGATGTTTTCTTTTCTTGCTGCATTTAAATAATGTCTATATGTATTAGTTGCATAGGTCTATGGAAAATGAAAGGCTTCCTGTGGACCCAGTGTTTCTAGCTAGGTTGAACCGAGAATTATGTCAACATCTTTATCAAACACATACACAACATTGAATTTGGATATGAATTTATAGCCATCAATTGTTACTTATAAGTTCTTAATTTCATATTGCTTTTCGACAAAAGAATACTTGGCTCTGGAATTAATAATTGATATACAAAGTCAACGTTGATGTAATTTCTTTATGGTTCGCACCAATAATAATGTTAATCTTTTTTTCTTGAATGCTTTCTTTGAGTATTAAGAATCCAAAGCATGAGGCTGGAAGACCTTTATGAAAAGTCTTCCTTATTAAAATCTATTTTTAAGATTTTTTTTCCAACTTTGTTGAGTAATGAAATGTAAATACCCTTATATCTTCCTTTATATATCTTTTCTTCTTGTAACTTGATAAGTTTACGACAACTTTTCTCCTTCTAGTCTGGAACTTTTCTTTTTCCTCACTTGATATTAAAAGATTTATATATATTTCCACCTTATAACTTTTAATCTTCCTTTCATAACAATATAACTTTTTAGGCACGTGAATAGAATATTTACCCTTTTTAATGCGGCCTTTAACCTTAACTTGTTCCTTTTATTCATTTGTCGGACATTAATACAATTATCTAATCTTATCTTATTATCTTAAATCAAAGGTTCAATGTTTATTATTTTGGAGGGTGTCATGACTGTTGATTTGACCACTACGTCACTCGCCATGTTCAACCTCCTTCCCATGACAACCACTCTAGCATGAGAAATCTTAAATCGTATAGCAGAAAGGTATATGATTGCAAATGTATGACTGAGGCAGAATTGGGTAGTGTATGGCAAATGGAAGGAGGCTGAGCCAAATAAGTGATGTATGGTGGAATTTGCAGCGGCGGGGGCATACGGTAATTTGTTGTGGTATGAAGCATACGGTAATTTGTTGTGGTATGAAAATTGGTTGTTGAAGACAATGGATGTATTGTCAACTACTCGAATCTATACATAATAGCGTATGAATGGACTGTGTGATGATAAATGCTCTCTCTATCTTATTTCTCCAACTAGTGATCTATGGTAGACTTTTATTTTCTTGGTTTACTTGATTTTTTGTTTCATTGTGATTTCTAATGGTATTAATAATTGTTGGAAGCAACCAATCTTCTCAAATTTCAATCTATGGCAAAGGAAATCTTCAATTTGTAGCATAATTCTTAAAACTTTACAAGGCCAAAAGCCGAATGTGTTCAAAGACTTGGAGATTAAAGAAACATAGCTCTGATTCCAAATGAAACGAACAAAGTTTATATCTGAATATCCAATGTAAAAAGGATATTAATTTAAATTCCATATAGGACAAGTAATAAATATATTTAATAGTGAATAAGAGATTGTTGAAATTAGTGCAGTTGTAAGAGCTATTCTCCTGGAGGATGGCATAAGACCCTAGTTGTGGACTAGGCCCCCCAACACACTCCTAGGGTTTCTTGGTATGAGACCAAGCAGTGAGAGCCATGGAAAAAGACCC
>CBVK0100670252.1:0-16240 GCA_900067695.1 Picea abies
GAAAGGATTGGGCCAGTTGCATACATGCTTGCATTACCTACATCTATGACTGTACATAATGTGTTTCATGTTTCACTGCTTAAGAAATATGTACCTGATGCTAATCATGTTATCGATTCGACTGTGATTCAGGTGGAACTAGAAAATGTCCTACAAGTGCATCCTGTACGTATATTGGATAGGAAAAACAAGCAGCTCCAGAATCGAGCTATAGGGCTTGTAAAGGTCCAATGGACCTGGTACGGTCCTGAGGTCGCAACATAAGAGCATGACGAAGTAATGCAGGTAGAGTACCCACATCTTTTTGAAAATTTTGAAAGAATTGCAGAAATAGTGTAAGTTGCACTGAGGACAGTGCAAAAATAAAGGGAGGGGGATTGTAGTGTACCCAAGGCCGAGCCCCGTCACAGATCATGTTTTATGCAAAGAATTGTAAATGTGTTCTATAGGCTGGTGAGGAAAGTTTTGTATAAGTTGTAGGCTTATGTGTTTTGTTAGGCTAGGGAGCCTAAGTGTGAGGGCCAGGAGCCTGTTGATGTACTTGTATGTATGCAGATCAATTAATAAAATATAAACACCACCAGTGCAGACCGACCACGATGAATGAGTGATGGGGGACTGAGCGTCCAATGAGTGGGCAAGGAATTAGGGGTTGGAAGGTGGGAAAGGGGCTGAGTGTTGAGCCTAGGGGGCTTAGGCATGGAATAATATTTTAATATTATTTCCAAAAAGATCCATGTGCATATTATTTTATCCTAAGTCCTTTTGGAAGGACACATGACTTCCCAAGTGGTGAGAGGAAGGCGTACGGATGGAACACATGCAGTTTCCAGGGTGACAAGTGTCAACCCTGGTACATGCAAATAAAACTAGTGTAGTAAGACGTGATGGGGGTTCGGATCCATTGGATCTGACTGTCTTGGGGAGAGCCATGGAAGCCATCTGCCAGAATACCCTGGTTCAACCCGAAAAGCCGAAAAGCCTATGGTTTTCTGAAGAACCCATGTACACCCATGTCCAGAGCTGTGAGTTTGTGCATGTCTCTAGGAAAACTCTTGTGCGCATTCCCTGAACGAGAAGCCTGTGTTGAATTGAGTGGAAGTATCTTTATTACTTGGGGAAGCTGAGCTATCCTGTTTGTGAAATCCCTATTTCGAGATCATCCTGTGAGACTATCCTGTGACCGTTGAAATGTTTTGGGAAGCATTTGTTTGTGTTTCCCATGGATTGTTGTGACCATGCAGTACTAGACTGCGTGAGGCTTGTTGGCCTGTGAGCGACTCCTCCAGGTGATAGAGTGCACAGAGGAAGAAGAGACTCCTGGAAGGAACCCTGTAGCTACTACATACCCGTTCATGAGGCTCATGAATACTGTTGGCGCATTGGTCAATCTGAAAGGTACTACAACAAACTCGTAATGTCCAAACTGAGTTCGAAAGGAAGTTTTTGGGATATCACCTTCCTTAATCCTTAACTGATGATAGCCTGATCACAAATCAATCTTTGAGAATACCGCTGCTCCTTTCATTTGATTGAAGAGGTCATCTATTTGCGGCATCGGGTACCTATTTTTCCCTGTAGCATGATTCAAGTCCCTGTAGTCTATACACAGTCGTAAGGATCCATCCTTCTTCTTTACAAAAATTACCAGTGCACCCCAAGGTAAAATCAAGCTCCCTCTCAGTAGGTAACCCTGGTAACTCATTCAGAAAACATCTTGAAATTCTGACAATACCAGGTACTGATCCAATGAGGATCGCTTCCTTTCATTCACTACTTCCACTACATACAATCGACACCCTTGTCTCAAGCATCACTTAACCTTCATAGTGTATATAAAGTGTAATGACACTTTCCTCTGTACACCCTAGATCTCTACTGGCCTTCCTTCATCGTCGACATAAAGCACCCTCTTGGAGAAACAATCTACCATGATTCGGTGAGCTGCTAACCAATCCATTCCAATGATTAGGTCATATTCCCTGAGAGCAGTGACATATACCTTCAACCTGGTAGTACACACTCCCAGGTCTACTATACAATTATCAACACTAGGTCTACTATACAATTATCTCAGCTTGTTTAAAGTCATTGTGCTCGTAGGCTGCCAACCCACTCTTTTCTAATGCAGATGGTGAAATGAAACTATCTGTTGTACCAAAATCAAACAAAATCTTAACATTGATATGATTTAGCGTACCTGATGACTCCACCACTGTGGTTTGATGTTCGTCCTGGCGATTATTAATTGTTGCGTAAATATGGTGGCTACTACATGATCTCCCCATCGGTGCCTTTCCTTCTCTATGCATGAACCCTGATTGTAACTCTAGGAAGTCACGCTGGTAATGGGGTCCTTTGCACCCCCAATAGGTAACATGAGATTGAACCTATGCATTGTTATGTGAATGCCTCTTAAATGAGTTCCTTACCCTGGAACCTCTACCCCTACTCATTGTTCCCTGAGATGGTCGTGGACCTGTCTACGTCATTGGCGATGAACGACATGCTGCACTCGCTGCCATTGAAATCCCTGCAGCGACTTTCCTTGGCGTGACTCTTTTACCATATGGCGGTGGCCTTGAGCCCCCTCCCCTAGGAAATGTCCTCGGGGCCTTCCCTACAAATCCAGGACGATGCGGAAATGTCATTCTTGTACCCCCGGTTAAGTTCATGTGTTCTTCCGCATAACATGCATTTTCCACCACCTCCACTACTGAAGCTGACTTCCACATCCGCACCATAGTTCTTTTCTTAGGTTTCAATGCATAGACGAAGAACTCTGCCTGTCGTTGGTCATTGTCCATATACGAAACATATTTGACTAGTTCCATAAATCTAATCTCATATTCTTCTACAGTTCTATTTCCCTGTACTAAGGCATGAAATGCCCCTACCTGTTGTTCCTCGTAGTATGTGGGTAGATATTTCCTTCGGAACCTTTCCTCAAAAAGTTCCCAAGATACTGTGTCTGGGGTAAGGTGAAGTTGTCTTTCCAGGTTGCCCCACTAGTTCAAGGATCTGTCTCTTAACTGAAAAATGGTGATCTTTTCCTTTGAGTTGGACGCATAGTCCCTTAAGGAAAAACACCTTATCATGCCTTCCAACCATGATTCCGTGTGTTCACTGGCGCGACCCATGGAAAACTTTGGAAGTTTGATCTTCTGCAATTCTCGTGTGATGTCTTCAGGTGGAGGTCTTCCCCCTAAATCCCTTGATGCTTCTGGATTACCTGTTCCAGACGGTTGGGGTTCCACTTCAGTCCTTGCTAGTTGTCGCCCCTTCAAAGTCCCATTAATGGCTTCCAGTGAGTGCAGTATGAGGGCTAGTTCGGGTGATGGTGGTGGTGGCGTTGGCAGTGTTGGTGGTGCTTGTGATGACGCTCCCCTGCTTCGACTTCCTTGAGTCCCGACCATCTTGTATGCTTTAACCTGCATCAACCAAAGTTGTCAGGGTGAGTTCTAGGATGTTTCAGATTGGTGCTACTTAAACTAGAAACAAGGTTAGGCATAATTTTTCTTTACTTGTCTGTAAACAGACATTACTCTAGGGAATTGGGTAGGTTAGGATTAGGATTAAGCATCTAATCTTGATTTCTTCACCCCTATGAAAATAACTATTGGTTCCCTTGCCCTGTAGCTATGATACATTACTCAAGGGAATTGGGTAGGTTAGGATTAGGATTAAGCATCTAATCTTGATTTCTTTACCCCTATGAAAATAACTATTGGTTCCCTTGCCCTGTAGCTATGATAGCCTTGCGCCATACTCACCAATTCCTATGCTTACTCTCCTAGTGCATATGTCGCCTCCTCCCTACCTGTCCTAGTCCAAGTCCTTTTAACTTTTTGCTTACAACTAAATATCCTCTGGTACTTGATGCGTGAGATTTTCCCTTGGTGTGCAATGTTGGCATTGTCGAATGCTGCATTGAGATTTAACATTAAATTTGACTGGTGGAATGGAGTGGAGGGACTTGGCTCTTGGCTCGATGAGTTGTGTGTACAGTCTCGTGAACCTAACACCTGGACAATCGGAGTTTATACTTTGGGATACAAAGATCACTAACGCTAAATAAGCCTTTGCTTTGATTTTCGGTGCATTCATTAGTTATGATTCAACTTGGTTAATTGGCTCTGGATCACTAGGTCAGGTAATAAGCCAGTTAGTCTTAATCTTCATACTGTATCTTCCTAATAATGACACCACTCTAATCATATAGTGTTACCGTTAATCTATTAAGTATAAGAATTTATTTCTAAGGACTCATATATGGTGCGTTGGTGTTTGTTTGTTTCTTAAGGCTTAGGCGGTGGGTGGTCGTGGGTTCTAAATCCATACACTCCAAAAAGTTTAGATTTAAAAAAATTAATGATAATTATTTTTAATTAATTTGCTACTTATATTAAAATATATGTATGTATATTATATTATATTTTTTTGTTTGTTAATAATTAAATAATATAAAAAAAATTAACGATTTTATACCCTTGAAATTTAAATTTAGTAAAAAAAATTAAAAAGTTAATTTAAATAAATAATAAAAATAAAATTAAATATAAAATTAAATAAAATAAATAAAAACATAAAAAGAATAAAAATCAAATCGGGCATGCATGAAGCCCACATGCCCGCTTCCTCCAAAATAACCCTACACCTATCTCTCCAAACCCTAAACACATCCTTCTTCTGCTGCCTCCTTCTCATCCACCGAGACCTTCCTCGCATCCTTCTCCTTCTCATTGACAGAGACCTTCGTCTCTCCTCCTCCTCCTACTCCTCTTAATTCAGATAGGATGAATTGGAAGAAGACAACGAGACTGGTGTTGGCTGTGATTGCAGGGCTACTCCAAGTAGTTGTTGTTACATACCTCCTTGTGAAGAGGAAGCAGATGCTTCATGTACTGGAGAAATATGAAGTTTGAGAGGAAACCCACATCCAGTGTACACCTATTTCACCTTCAAAGTTCAAAATAAGGCCTTGGGACAGACAACAGGTGAGTTGGGTTTTTGTTAATTCACTGTTTCAGCTCTTGAGAGCATGTAATGTCATGAAATATATGTAAAATGAAATATATGTGAAGTGATCATTCACTTCATCCAAAGCAACATACCATAATTTTTCAGCGATGGCATTTGGTCGTATACAACTTTTTCTAGAATTAGGTCTAACTTCTTAGGTAAACTGTATGTCAAAAATTTCAATGAGTGCAACGGTATATTCATTGTTTGAAGCTACTCTGAATTGAATTAGGCCAAAATGTTCTTACTCTTAGGGCCTTTAGAATCTTCATGGACCATATTCCACTTATGTTTTGTAATAACATTCTCTGCATAATGTTGGATAAGGTTGTTGCAACTGTTAAATCGAGCAGATTCCACAGATTTTAGCCATCCATGTTCAACATTTTTAAAATGCACTACCCATTACCCAACTAAGCTTTTAACGTCTCTCTACTTACCTCACCGTAGTTTAGAGGAAACTATAGGTACATGGCCTTGCATGAGATACCGGAAGGTAGGTGAAAATAGGGTTGGGCTTGGGGGAAGGATTGCTGCTGCAACTAGGAATGTGCCCTGTCAAAAGTAGAGTCGGGGGGAAGAATGGCCAAGGGCCCTATAGGTAATGGAATTGGACGATGTGGATGTGCAGCCTCAAGAAAAATGATGAATGGGAACTACGTCGTAGTTCAGTGGAGGGATGGGTAGTGTTAATCAGGTGGAATCGATATATATAAGAGTAATGGAGCTATGAGTTTAGAGGTGGTCAGGTTGAAGAGACTTCCTAGGTTACCCACCTAACGATGAGTGGGATTCAACCACCTGCCCCATCTCCTACAATGCAAGGTCTTCATGGGGGGTCAAAATATTCAAGGATATCAAGCTCAAAAGTGATAATGCAAGAAGAGTGTATGAGACAAAATTATTGTCAGTCGATAATCTCAAAAGAGATAACTCTTTCAAGAGGGAAGCGAGACCAAGAGTCGGGTCCATGTGGGTATGTGTTTTGGTTTGGATTTAAATTCAGTTCAAATGATTATGTAAACTCTTGGCCCTTATTCTTTAAACGCACGGTCACATGGGTCAGATGACCTCACCCTTGACGGTTAGGGGCTAGGTGCGCCCGTAACCATCCTACAATTTGCATGGTTTGCGCGGTTGCATTTGGTGCTAAGTTTTAACAATTAAATATGCGTGGTGGCTAGGTTGAGCCAACAAGGGTGCAATTTGTAGATGCAGAGACAACAAGTTTGAAGAGGAACTTCCAGGAATCCTATCTTCTTCAATTTTTGGCCAAATGAGGTGCTGAAAAAGCCCAACTAGGGGTTTTGGGATGTTCTAAAGCCATTGGAGCAGTCTATTTGGTATTTTGAGCATTGTAAAGAACATTTTTTAGAACTTTTAGAAAATAATACAATTGATCCATTGGAAGCTGGACCAAGAGATGTAGCCCAAGAGAGGGGTGAACTCCTTTATCATTTGTTGTGTTATGTGTTTTTTGTTCACTATTATTGATATTGTTTATATGCATATTGAATGATTAAATTCTATTTAAGTTGTGTTGCAAAGTTGATCCATTTGCATTTTAACACAAAAAATTTAACTTGCAAATATTTTCAAGAATACAAGTCTTTTGCATTTTTAGATCAGACTCTCCATGAATTACTTCGGCTCCAATAGTGTAGGACTCCAATGACCATGCATCTCGACACACTCTTTCAGTTACCCAACTCCACCAGATAAATGAATGGTGAGACGGTCTATTCCTGGATCCGTAGCCTATCCACATACTTCAAGACTTGTCCCAAGATGGAAGAATCCGCTAATTTGTAGATCACCAACCTACAACTCGAAGGGATAGCGCAAACTTGGTGGGACATCCAATTGGATAAGTGAGAATTGACCATGGAGATCGATACACCACATTCTCTGACAAATGGAAGTATTGATTCTTGTGACATATTCTATCATGCCTTGCAGTAACTCTTCTACCCCCAAGGCTATCTCCATCATCTTATCACCAAATGGTTGCAACTCTGTAAACTTTCCACTTATTTAGTCCAAGGCTACATAGACCGTCTTCTACAAGTTGCATATCCAACTCCATAACAATGATTCAGACGAGGTATTAATCACATTTCTTTTCCATTTTTCATTGCATTATTTTTTTTTCATATGTATTCAATTTTTCTATTTATCCCATTAATTTTCCCTTGCTTTTGATTAGGTTTGAAATGTCAAATTACAACTAAAATCTAGGTTGATAACTTTGAGACACAATAGATACGGTAATATCAAATTACAACTAAAATATAGGTTAATCATAGTAATAGACATTGATTATTAATTCCATTAATGATTTTATATGGAATTTTTTTTGCACAATCTATTATTCATAATGTAATCCTTAATCAACTTAGATTTCAATAAAAAAATATACATAACAATAATATAAATAAATTATGTTGTTATTCTAATTTATAATTGATTTTGATCATTAAAACAATAAACTTAATAAACACTCTTATATGATATTTTCTCTTGTCAAAATATAGTACTCAATATAAACAATATTACTTACTATGTCTACAATTAAAAATTTTATACACTCATATTGTCATTAAATAGTTTTTACATAGGTAACTCTAAAGTTGTGCCAATCTTCTACTAGTATAGTAACTCAACATTAGTTACTATATTAAATTATAATTACATAGGTTAATAATAGTAACAAATGCAATGTTAATTTCATCAAATAACATTAATCAACTTAAGTTTTAAAATATGTTATAAATAATATTAATAGAAATAATGTAAGGAATCCAAGTCTATGACTTGGAAGATCTACTTCTGAAAGTTTATGTAAATTTGATTTATATCATTTCCAATGATAAATTTATCACAAAAATGGTGTATATATACACTAAAAGTAGTGAACGAAGCAATTTTCCTAATTCTTCAATTTGGAAAAACACAATCATCTAATGTTTTAATTTAGATCCACTAACTTTCAATTGAAAAATATAAATAATGATAGTGGAAATAAATTATAATGATACAACAGAGTTTATAATGATACCTTCATAATAAAAAATGGTGAATATATACATTCAAAGTAGTGAATTAGGTGATTTTCTAATTAGTTATTTAAAAAAAACTCAATCTAGCTAAAGTTCTAAATTATAGATCCACTCTATATTTCCAAATTTAATGAAATATGTGTTGATTGGTGTATACCTTGTTAATGACATCCTATATAAGTGATTGTACAATTTTTATTACCAAAATAAATTATTACCTTAGTTATTGTTTTACATGAAATGCTCATCTAAAATATGAATTCTATTTTTCTATTTATACCATTACATTCAAGTTTCTTTTGATTCGGTTTGACATTTCTTCTTACACACAAATACTTATTAATATTTTCATATATGTTTTTCCAGAAAAATATGTAGGCTATTCTCCCATGTAAGCTATAGGAGGTGGAAATAATTCTCCCATTGGTTAAACCTTGGCCAAAACTGCATGAAACAAATCTACAATAACAATGCAAATTCATGTTTCTACCACAACAAATTGGGACATCATGGATGTTGTGAATGGCGTCGATATTTTATTGGGGTCAAATGTGTAGGTGGTGTTTTCATGGTGGAAGTGTCACTGTGGACGAGGGAAGCACCTGAAGAGTAGAAAATACCTCTTGGAGATTTCAAATCGACATTATCTTTGTTGTCATTGATTTTTCTGATCCATAGTGGTTTTTCAATACTTGGATTATACAATACATACTTTTCGCTACCATCACCAACAATCCACATGTCCATTTGACCTATAGGAATGACTATGATTGAATCATGAAATAGATTCATTCCCAGTATGGGTGTGGTGTAGGATGCAATTGATGGTTACTCTTCCATTTAAAGGGTGTTAAGGTTAAAAAAACCCATATCAGTAGATAGGAAAAGTGAGGGAGCCCAGGAGTTATGCTACCCACATCCATAAAACTGTCACTCAAGGTTCCAGGGATATGGGTGGTATAATATTTTGATTAACACGTACGAATATGAAGATATAGAGGTAAGGTGGTGATATCTGTAGGGTCATAAGAATTGAAACCAATAATCCAAATTTATATTTATGAGAGAGGTTCCACCATAAAAATAGATTTGAAGGGAAAATACAAGCATAGCCGAGAAACTATAAATTTGACTCATAAAAAAGTTATGATGTAGGAGATAGTTTAATGGAATCCCCCTATGTATTTATAGAGGTTTAAAGATGTTGATGTGGAACATGAGGCAACACCTCCACATATGGATGCCTGAACATAAAGGTCTCCCAAGAAGGATACCTCACCAATAGTGCACCTCAATTGAAGACATCTTCCTAAAATTCCAACATAATTCATGGATATTTAGTTGCATATTTAAACCTTGAAGCTATAAGTATTTGCATTTTTTATTATTTCTTTTATCCTTTGAGCTCCATGGTATAGATAATTTTGGATAACAATTTATATTAAAAAGATTACCTTCAAATGAATTTTTCCCATGTTAGCTTGAAGGTTATGAATGATTTTAATCATTAAAATTAAATAGGAAAATTTGGATAATGCATATCTATATTAGAATTAACTTTGAATTCGAAAAGTAATAGTTATATTAGATTTTAAATAGTTTTCTCAATATATATATATGTGTGTGTGTGTGTGTGTATGTGTGATCGAAACATTTAATCCATTGTAGAAAATTTAGTAATAGAATTAATTTTGAATTCGAAAAGTAATAGTTATATAAGATTTTAAATAGTCTTCTCAATATGTGTGTGTGTGTGATCTGGGAAACATTTAATCCATTGTAGAAAATTTAGTGTTAAAAATATAAAAAGAAATAGTGTACAATAAAATAGAAAGTATTTTTTATAAAAAAAAAATTAAAATTAACAATTAAAAAATATGTGTGTGTGTGATCTAGGAAATATTTAATCCATTGTAGAAAAATTAGTGTTAAAAATATAAAAAGAAATAGTGTACAATAAAATAAAAAGTATTTTTTATAAATTTGCTTTTAAAATTAACAATTAAAAAAAATTAATGTAACAAGAAAAAACAATAACAATGAATTAGTCAATTATTAATAAATATGAAATATTGTAAAAGACTTAATGTCTTATATTTTAGCTCATTATATAATAATATTTAGATGTTTAAATTAAAAATTATATATAAATATTGCTAAAACTTGAATCCTTTTGTTGCTACAGATAATCTAAATATGTGAAAATAGATAAGCATAGACTTGATGTAAAAATACATAAATATTTAAAAATAAAACTAATCCAAAACAGGTTTCATAATTTTGTTTAAATAACATAAATGAGAAAAGACATTAATATAAATATTTAAAAATAACACTAGTTCAAGATAAGTTACATTGTTTTATTTAGATAATATAAATGTTGTGAGGAATGATAACATCACTCAGATTTTGTTACATACAACATAGAGTATCAACGGAAGATAAGAAAAGGACAATTTGAGATTAAACATGGAACTTAACAACAATATTGCTATTATTGAAATCCAGCACAACCCTACCATTTACATATTTTTCGATTCCGTGGTCATCATATATCACCACAAATCATATATAGAATAAATAACTCAAACTCTGCTTCAAAAATGTCTCGACAATCAAAATAGAAATAGGGATCTTCCCTCTGCCTCCGATTTGGAACTAGAATGCTCGTGCGATGGATATTATTTATACACAACACAGTTGCATGGAGAGTCGAAAGAGAATCGGTCGCAAAGATTCATGCTGATCGATAGAATTCAATGAAACTCAACTTCAAGTCGTGTCAAAGAGAAATTTCATCACTTCTGCGTTCACTTTGTGGACATTTGTTTTTCACAATTAAGTGACCTCTGCAATCTGGTACGTTTGCTTTTCTCAATGACACGTGCATATGTAGGATTTGATTTCACCTTATTAGTCCTTGCCATAGACATAGAGGGACTATAGTGATTGATAATTCGTTGACCTAGTATTAGTTTATCCCTTGACCGCAAATATTTGCATAATATCTAATGTTGGAACTAGGGAACAAAAAGCATTGATTTTTATATAATAAAAAGTACCATATATGTCATGATCCGATTGGATAACAGATTGGAAGTCTTACTACCGGCTTCACTATTCCCAATGTTTTATATGTTAATATATCCAAACTTTTTGATTGTATACGGTCTTTTTGAATGTTTGTCTTAGCATTAGTTCGAATGTTTTTCTTAGCATTGCTAGCTAAATTTCTCCGAATTTTTGATATGCTAGCATATCCAAGGTTTCTCTATTTATTATTATTATTAAGTACTTAACATACTAAAGAACGCCACATGCATTCTTTCTTAAATGTTTACACAATGCGAGGCCCTTGGACAGTTATATCCTTAAATGTTTGTAACAACCTTAAATGTTTACCTAACAGGCCTTAGAGCCTTAAATGTTTACTTAACATGTATATCACAGAACAATATGAAAATTTTATTCAATATTATTTTTAATGTTTTTAAATGTAAATTTGGAATCTTGGAATTTTTATTTTGTTTATAATAATAAAGGTAAAATTTATTTTTATTTTTCATTTTTCATGTCCATCTTGTCAAGTGATATACATTTTGCACCCAACACTTTTGCCATATACATTTTTCACCCAACACTTCCGTCATATAGATTTTGCACCCAACAATTTCATCATATACATGGGACGGAGTAATTTATAGAATATTATAACATTGTACCACGATTTATAGTAATTTATATATTGCTATAACACTTTTTACTTAATGAATAGTATAAACAAATATTTAAATTTTATTCAATATTCTGCTTAACATTTATAAATGTAAATTTGGAATTTTGGAATTTTGATTTTGTTTATGATAATAAAGGTGAAATTTATTTTTATTTTTCATTTTTGATATCCATCTTGTTATGTGATATACATTTTGCACCCAACATTTACATTTTGCACCCAACAATTACGGATTCGCCGGAGTCGGGGTTCACATTTTTCATTTTTCATGTCTAGCATGTTCCGTGATACACATTTTTCACCCAACACTTCCGTCATATATATTTTACACCCAAAAATTCATATATATTTTACACCCAACAAATCCTTCATATACATGAGATTGAGTAATTTATAGAATATTATAACATACTACCAAGATTTATAGCAATTTATATAATGCTATAACACTTTTTACTTAATGAATAGTATAAACAAATATTTAAATTTTATTCAATATTATTTTTAAAGTTTTTAAATGTAAATTTGGAATTTTCACCCAACAATTAGGGTTGGTGAAGTTGCATGTTCACATTTTTTATTTTTCATGTCCAACATGTTCTATGATATATATATATATTTTCCACCCAACAATTCCGCCATATACATGAGACAAAGTAATTTATAGAATATTATAACATTGTATCAAGATTTATAGTAATTTATATAATGCTATAACACTTTTTACTTAATGAATAGTATAAACAATTATTTAAATTTTATTGAATATTATTTTTAACATTTTTAAATGTAAATTTGGAATTTTGGAATTTTGATTTTGTTTATGATAGTAAATGTGAAATTTATTTTTATTTCTCAGTTTTCATGTCCATCTTGTTTCTCTATATACATTTTGCACCCAACACTTCTGTCATATACAATTTGCACCCAAAAATTACGGAGTAGCGGGTTGTCAGAGTCACGTGTTCACATTTTTCATGTTTAGTTTGGTCCGTAATATACATTTTTCACCCAACACTTCTGTGATATAGATTTTTCACCCAACAATTATGTCATATACATGAGACTGAGTAATTTATAAAATAATATAACATTGTAATTTATAGAATACCACTTTTTACTTAATGAATAGTATAAACAAATATTTAAATTTTATTCAATATTATTTTTAATGTTTTTAAATGTAAATTTGGAATTTGCAATTAACAATTAAGGGGTGATATAAATTTTGCACCCAACACTTGCTTCATACACATTTTGCACCCAACAATTTGGTCATATACATGAGACTGAGTAATTTATAAAATATTATAACATTGTGAAAAGATTTATAGTAATTTATATAAGGCTATAACACTTTTTACTTAATGAATAGTATAAACAAATATTTAAATTTTATTCTATATTGTTTTTAACTTTTTAAAATGTAAATTTGGAATTTTCAAATTTTCAAATTTTGATTTTGTTCATGATAATAAAGGTGAAATTTATTTTTATTTTTCATTTTTCTTGTCCAACTTGTTCGGTGATATACATTTTTTACCTAACACTTCCCCCGTATATATTTTGCACCCAACAATTACAGAGTCGCGGGTTGGTGGAGTCGGGGGTTCACGTTTTTCACTTTTCATGTCTAGCTTGTTCTGTGATACACATCTTTCACCTAACACTTTCGTCTTTCACCTAACACTTTCGTGAGATAAAGTTTGCACATTACATCAATATTTATAGTAATTTATATAATGCTATAACACTTTTTACTTAATAAATAGTATAAACAGATATTTAAATTTTATTCAATATTATTTTTAACTTTTTAAATGTAAATTTGGAATTTTCACCAAACAATTATGGAGTATGGAGTAGCAGATTTGCGGAGTGGATGTTTCCATGATATACATTTTGCACCCAACACTTCCGTCATATACATTTTGCACCCAACAATTCCCTCATATACATGAGACTAGGTAATTTATAGAATATTATAACAATGTACTAATATTTATAGTAATTTATATAATGTTATAACACTTTTTACTTAATGAATAGTATAAACAAATATTTAAATTTTATTCAATATTATTTTTAACGTTTTTAAATGTAAAATTGAAATTTTGGAATTTTGAATTTGTTTATGATAATAAAGGCGAAATTTATTTTTAATTTTCATTTTTCATGTCCATCTTGTTCCGTGATATACATTTTGCTCCCACCACTTGCATCATATACATTTTGCAACCAACAATTACGGAGTCATGGGTTCACATTTTTCATTTTTCATGTCTAGCGTGTTCCGTGATATACATTTTTCACTCAACACAAACATTTTGCACCCAACAATTCCTTCATATACATGAAACTATGTAATTTATAGAATATTTTAACATTGTACCAAGATTTATAGTAATTTTTATAATGCTATAAAACTTTTTACTTAATGAATAATATAAACAGTTATCTAAACTTTATTCAATATTATTTTTAATGTTTTTAAATGTAAATTTGGAATGTTGTTATTTTGATTTTGCTTATGATAATAAAGGTGAAATTTATTTTTATTTTTCAATTTCCATGTCAATCTTGTTCTGTGATATACATTTTGCACCAAACACTTCCACCATATACATTTTGCACTCAATAATAACAAAGTCGTGGGTTCACATTTTTCATTTTTAATATTCAAATTGTTCTGAGATATACATTTTTCACCCAACACTTCCGTCATATACATTTTATACCCAACATTTACGTCATATACATGAGACTGAGTAACTTATAGGTAGGTGCGGGCATTATAATGAAGCCCTTATAATAAAGTAAGAATTAGAATATACTTTCATTCGATTTTTGTAAGGTATTAAGCCAAGAGTATTAACTTGGTATGTGATGCAGGAGCATCGCCAACTCAACAAGCGAGCCAACACATCAAGCGGATATTAGCTGGGAAAACAAACCCAAAATTTTGAAAACTGCTTTGGGATTATTGTGCAAGTCTGCAATGAATTATTAAGAGGTGGCACACTTGTATTATAAAGGGGACCTTGAGCCTTTAAGCTCTCATTCTTAGTAGATAGGAAGGAATTTAATAGATTTAATGCAGGTAGATAGATGTTTAAGTCTAGATTAGACAGTTTCAGTTTTCGTGAGGGAAAATGGATATAGACACCCTCACTTGTACATTGTAACATTATTATTTATTCATAAGCTAGCATTCAGAAGAGAGAGCAAGCAGGGAATTGTATGCAGAACCTCCATGTACAGATTTGAATTAATAGAAGAGAGTCTTTGATTCAATTTCATGGCTGGTGTTGTTTCTCTGTGTATGTTGTTTATATGTTCATGAATGTTTGCTTTCTAGTCATGCATTTTCTTTTAATATGTTGTGCATGTGATTCCAGGGTTTTTAACTGAAGTCTGAGAGAAAAGAGAATATGTTTCAATTGTTTCTCTATCTGAACCAGGAGATTCCTGCAAAGAGTACAGTCAAATTCATTCGCATAGAGTGCATTGATGAGAGTTCAGTAGTTTAACACTTATTCTCATTCACCCAGAAGTTTCAAGGGTCTCTTGAGGCCGTGCGGAGAGCGCACAGGTAGAACTAAAAGTCTCAGTTGTTAATCTGAGCAAAAGAAGGTAGAGACTACTATTGCTGGAGGTGCACAGGGTCTGAAGGACTTAACACGAGGGGAGCTGTTGAAGGTCAAGCACAAAGAGTGTGTGCAAAGTCTTAGAAGGAATCCAAGTTGAAAAGCTCAGGAGGGTTAGCACTTCTGATATTGTGGAAGAGAGCCGAGAAGGTTCATCAAACAAAATTCCCATAGAGTTGTAGTCACGACTGGAAGAGGAAGTCCAGAGAGGAGATACTTGACAATGCGAGGAAATTTCTCGAAAGGAGGAATCAACGGTCAAGATTCGCAAGGGAGATTAGCGAAGTCCCGACAGCCACCAGATCCTGGAGAAGTTGCACGGGATTTATGCTTTAGGCACAGGGAGGAACTAAGGGTCATCGGGATCCGTCTTATCAGGTTTTGCATAGGTAGGAGTTTTATGCCTGCTGGAATCGCAATTAGAGATTTCTCGATGTAATTGGAGCCATTGATTGCTACGGGGACACATGACATGAGATCCCAGGAAGTCCGGTTCAACATTCGAGATTTCCCCTGCAAAAGAATCACTATCGTGGAAATCGCGATCCTGCAATATCTGATAACCCGATAAGGAGGGTTGACATAGAGGAGAACACTCGTACATGTATCAGAGATCGACTTTTCGGCGTTTTCGTTGTTGTAAGAACTATTTCCGGAGGAACCGCAAAACTCTGAATTGCGACGGGTCCCACAGTGATAGCATTTGGTGTTGACAGGTGTCTCCAAGTTGGAGTTCGGGAATCGGGGATTCATGGTGACAGGTGAGATCGGAAGAG
>CBVK0100670253.1:0-16240 GCA_900067695.1 Picea abies
TATCTCTCCCATAACAATGTGACTATCTCTTCTCATTAGACTATGTCTTTCTATCAATAAACATCAATCACATCAATGTCACTATCTCTCCCCCTTTGACATCAATGGAAAAGGGCCATTCTCCTCTTGGGGCTTCTCCCCTTGCTTGAACTCTCCTTGGGGATTCTCCCCCTATCTTGTTGTCACTAAATAATCTCTCCCCTTTTGAACAAGGGATATCAATCTAAAGTAATGCTGAAAATACATTGCTCATACTCCCTCTATGATCATCGCTGCCCCTGGAAGTATTCCTCTGCACTCTTTCCTCAAGTATAGAGCTCTTTTCTAGGTATGCCTCTGATAAGTATTTCCTCCTAGAATAATAATAAGAATGACTTCCCCTATGGGTATGTCTACCCCTATTTTCAACCGTATCATAGATCAACCACTCTCTCTATGATGATCCTTGGACCTGTTCATCCGTCAAACTTGTGCCATATCATACATCATGAAACAAAATATATGTCAATAATGAAAAAAGAGAATCATGAACAAGATATCAACCAAGTACATCATTCATAACATTCATGTGCATCAATCATGTACATCAACAGATATCATCCATGGAATCTATCCACAATATGCCAATGTGTGCATCTACCAATATGCCAACATGTGCATATACCAATATGCCAACCATGTGCATCTACCAATTATGACAACCATGTGCATCTATCAATATTCCAAACAAATACCATCTATGAGTGTACCATCATGGATCATCACTTGCACCAAGCAAGTATATCAACCATGCATCAACAAGATATGACTCCCCAATGATGTACAACATGACTATCAACTCAACTCACCAACTACATGTCTCAATATGTAGCCCAACCATATGCAAAATGCATGCACCATGATATCCAACATATGCTTCCAATAATACATAATAAGATATATCAATGAAACTCAAATATGTACCATCCATGTACCCCAACAGATCAACATCAATCCATACTCATGGGTTAGTTCCATGCACCCAAGATTTATTTGACATTGTCATCTTACATGATCTAACATAGAACCATGAAAACCTGCAACAAACAGTGTCAGAACTTGTACCATAAACAAGTGCATCAACCATGCACCAACCTGTACCAAAAAATTTGTTATCAACCTGTAGCATAAACAAGTGCAACCAACCATGTACCAAGTATGTACCAATCATGTGTCAAGTACTCATCAATATGTACCAGCATCATCAACTATACACCTCATGTATGTGCCAACTCATACCACATCACAACAGCCATACCAAGAATGCCTCAAGCATTCACCTCACAAAAAACAAGAACTTCCATCAAGACAAATAATGCAACCATACTAAAGTTTCTATGGAAAATCTAAGCCCATAGAATGCATATCTCGAACCTGCTTCATCATCCAAGAGCCTGACATCAGCTCAAACACAGATCTTCAAGACATTATCAACTATACACGCCCTTTCCTCATTCAACCTATGTATGTATGCACCTTAGATCAAAGAAGCTCGCGTATACCTGAGACACTAGGGTTTCTAAACTTTCGAGACTTCTGGTGCCATGACCTCAGAATTGTCGATACTTTAATGCACTCATGCGATCGTCCAGATCATCTCTCTCTCGAAATAGATCTCCAATCATGCTCAAGAGATCTTCAACAAGTGTACATTCACAAGAGACCCTAGCCTCTTATTTATACTCTTCATCTTCTAGGTCACTTAACCAATATATAGGTCACTTCCTTATTTTAGGGCTAACCACTTTCTATAAATAGAAAGTTCTCGATTATTTTATTAAAATAACCCTTCTTGATTTTGTCACTTTACTTTATCATTAAAATAATGATTTCTTCTTTTCAAGCACTTTGACTTCTTTGACCATTTGGGGCTTCAAGCCATCCTAGGGGGGTCCTCCAGCTTCGTAAGGTCATAACTCTCAAACCATGAGGAATTATGTGACATTCCACATACCACCCAAAATGGCATGACAAGCACTATCCATACAAGATATTTTCACCAAAAAAGTCACTGATGTTTATCTCATTATTCTACATACAAGCATGGTTTCTCTCAACCACAACTCAACCAAAAAGTGTCTTCCCATGAGGGATTTTACCACAAGGGGACCACCTTGGAGTTCATCCATTTGTGCTTATTATTAATCATGACAAGACAATAATGAGTCATCAAACTATGCATAATATATCAAAGAATCCATCTTCATCATCTATCAATGAAAACTCATTGATCGATATTCATCTATGCATCTTGATCCATCTTCATCAATTGGTTTCCACTTGACATCTATTATTCTCATCAAGGATAATACATATACATTTTTCATCAATCATCAATAAATCAATCAATCCATTGACATAAATAAATCACTTGACATCAATTAATCACTCAATCACTTGACATCAATCCTTTGACATCAAAATAATGAAACCATTGGCATCAATGACAACATGATCCAACAATTCTATCCTCCCTGTGAGGTAGCAAAGAACAGTAGACCAGGTGCTTGACCATTGGGATTTATTTGACCTCTAGACACTGGGAAAAACAAACTAAACCTATCGACGTGGCTTTTAATACTTCAACATAAACTTAGGGCCTTTACTTCGGGCTTCAATTTTCTACTGACCTACAGAATCGATGCAAAAAAAACATCTATTTACAATGAAAAATGGCTTAAACAGATTTTATTTCATCAGGTAATGTTTTAGGAACTTGTCATTTACAAGGCCCCAATCAAAAATTTCTCCATCTAATCCTTCTAGAAAATAAGCATTTTTTCCGTTATGATCGTAGATTCTGAATGGACTTGTCCAAAGGTGGTCGAACTTTGCATGCTTCCCTTTACCTTCATTTCTTGAATCCCATCTCAAAACTATGTCACCCAACCAAAAATCGCTTGGCTTAGAACGCTTATCGAAGGCTTTCTTTATCTTTTCATGATGGCGCTGGGACGAATTATACACCTTCTCTCTCTCCTGTTTCATGTGAATTATCTGATTAATCCTCCTCTGTGCATCATTTGGCTCAGCCTCCTGTTCTTGCAACAACTTCCTGACGGGAGGTCGCAGTGAAGTAGGGAAAATTGTGTCCTCACCGCAAATGATTTGGAAAGGTGACGTTGATATAGATTTATTGGAGGTGGCCTTATCTACCCACAACATGTAGATAATATTTTTATGTCAGGATCTCTTATTTTCTTGCAGGAGTCTTTTTTATAATCCTAGTTAGGCTCTTATTCGAGGATTATGCTAACCCGTTTCCTTGTGGATAGTACGTCGTGGAATGCCCCAGGGTTATGTTATAATCCTAGAAAAATTTCTCCATCCTCTTAGACTTGAATGTGGCTACAATATCTGTAATGATCTTAATGTGTGACCCAAACCTCGATAAAATGTTCATCTCCAGGAATTGGATAATGATTGCATCGGTAGCTTGTTTCATGGGGATCGCCCTTATCCATTTCATGAAATATTTGGTGATTGTGAGTATCCATTTATGCTACGTAGAGGATGGCATGTTTATCTCTCCTATAAAGTCTAGACTGCACTGCATAAAAGGTGCTTTGACTGAGATCAACTTCAGTGGCAGGGTCTACAACTTTCTTCTTCCGTTGAAAAGATGACATTCGTGGAAGCTCGAGACCTCCTTATATATGTCAGCAAAAATTGTAGGCCAGTAATAACCTGCCCTTGGGATTTTGTGCACGGTGGTATTCCAATAGTGGTGTCCTCCACAGTCACCTTTGTGAAATTCTTGTATGGCCCGCTTCACGTCATATTCCAGTAAACAAATTAATAATATTCCCTCGAGATATTTCCAATAGAGTGACTTGTCCAGGATGCAGAAATTGACCTCTTTGAGATTGATAAATATGGCCTTAGTATTACCTACACCCAGAGGGGCCTAGATATTCTCCAACACATATATGATGTCCATGTACCATGGCGAATTGATGAATTGTTGAGGCGCTTGCATAGTTTTTTCTTCTTGGGGGCATTCTGACAGATCAACGATGAAATTCATTCCTACAATGTCACAGTTCGACTGCGCCATCAAATTTGTGAGAACATGAACTTTGATTAAATTTATAGGCTTGATTTCAAGGTTGTATTATAACATGGCCACTATCCACTTGCCTCTCCTTCCTTCCAGTCCAGGTTGAGTCAAAATATCCTTTACTGAATTGTTGGGTAGACAAGTGATAACATGGGAGTGCAATATGTATGTCTTGAATTCTTTCAAGGATTTTACTGAGGCATACCCCTAATTTTCCATGATGTCATTCCTTAGTGGATCATCACGTAGCATCTGACTAAAATAGGCTATGGGTTTCTCGAAATCCTACTCGTCCTTCTGCAGTAGTATGCTAACAATAGTATGTTCTGAGGCAAATGAAAAAAGGAGGAAATATTTCGTAAAGTTTGGGTTGGATAGCATAGGAGCCTTTGTCAGTGCCACTTTGATATATTTGAAAGAATTATTGGCCTCTAGGTTCCACTTAATATCATTTCCCATCCTCATCATGCAAGTTATATGTTTTATGATTTCAGCCAGGTTTGGGATGAATCTCCTTAAAAAGTTTACCTTTCCCAGGAAAGATTGCACCTCCTTTTTACTGCATGGGTTGTCGATCTTTGGGATCCCTTCAAGCCTATTGGGGTCTATTTTAATGCCTTCCTTGGAAATGATGTGCCTTAATATATTTCCCTCCTCCACCATGAAATGTGATTTCTTTAGATTTAGTGATATGTCGAACTTTTAGCACTTCTGAAAAATTCTCTTCAAGTGCTTGAGATGATGCTTGTCGGAGGCAGAGTACATTTTGATGTTGTCGAGATAAATCACAATGAATTTGTCCTTTCAATTAGAAAACATAATGTCCATGGCCCTCTGAAAAGTGGCTCGAGCATTCATCAGGAAAAATGACATCTTGGCGTACATGAACATTCCCCATGGATTTGTGAAAGCCGTTTTCTCTCTGTCATCTGGGTGGACCATGATTTGATTATATCCTAAAAACTCATCCATCATAGACATATTCTGAGACCCCACCACCTTTTGTAGGATGTAGTCCATTTTAGGAAGGGGATAGTGGTCCTTGAGAGACACTTTATTTAAATTTTGGAAGTCCACACACAGTCTTATCTCGCCGCTTTTATTTCTCACAGGTACCAAATTATCTACCCATTTTGAGAATCTCAAAGAAACAATAATTTTAGCATCGAAAAGATTCTTTACCTCCTTCCCGATCAGCGGGGACAACAGGGGATTTATCCATCTCAACTTCTATTTGAAAGATTTCTGATCTTCCTTGAGAGGGATAACATGTTGGATCACTATCATTTCATACACTTTCAGGTCATCGTATCTCCATGCGAAGACGTTCGTGAAGTCTTTCAGGAGCTTTACATAGTCCTGCTTGACCTATGGACTAAGTTTCTTGGATAATTTTACCATCTTCGGGTTCTCCTCAGTCCCGATCTTGCAGTCTTCCATGTCTTCTTTGCTTGCAGTGATCTTGGGGTTCTTAGCCACATCATTCTCGCCAAACATCTTTTCCAGCGGCACCAACCCCTTTGGAATAATATTATTTTTCAATTGTATTATGTCCCTTACCACGATATGGTTTTGGAAAGGGTCATTGTTACTGCGCCCATACGCGCTCTCATCTTTGTCACCACAACGTTCCTGGTCAATGTTTTTATTAGTGAACTTGTCGCTCATAAGGAGGAATGTTTCCACCTGTTTGTCATCATCGAACACTTTCCAGTGTTTGATTTTATTAGGCACTGTCGGCCTGTGCCTAACCTCGATTTCATACATTTTGTTTGGGAATATGGGGATCTTAAAAACTGAGGTCGAGGTGGCCAACACATCAATTACCTGATTTTTCTCTCTAGGATAACATATAGGTCATATTCTGAGAATCCTTTGAGGAGGCCCAAAGAAAAATTCTTTTATGCTCTCAGCCTAGGGTGTTTGGTCTGATATACACCCTTTACCTGATTTATGATCATCTTATAATCTTTGCGCACTGTTATTTTTTGTGCACCCAATTCTTTTAGAACTTGTAAGCCCAAGATTAGTGCTTCATACTTGGCCATGTTGTTAGTTCATTCAAATGCGAGATTGTATGAGCACAAATTTGTGCTTTCTTTGGGGGGGCTCACCCATACGCCAACCCCAACTCCTTCTCTGATGATTTTGTCATCAAAACTCATGTTACACAACCTATTTTTTCTGCGGTCTTTTGGGTCGATGCATTCTATTGTTTCCCACGCTGTCTCCTCATCAACTGTTACAATGGTTGTCGGTTCTTCCTCTTCGAAATTCAGGTCATTGTAGAATATAGAAGACCCCACCTAGGTGTTGATGGTGTATATTGGATGATTGTGTGGCTGCACCTTGCTTCTTACCATGTACTTCAACAACACTTCTCTGTATAGCCTTCTATCATGGCCAAAAATAGGGATAGTGGCGTATGACATATCCATCTGCAACGTGCCCTTCAACTTCAAAGCCCATGACCTTGAGAGAAACATGCTGAATTTTGGGGGTATGTCTGTGATGACCACATTCATGACCATGTTCTTTATGGGGATTTTAGCCAACGATACAAATAGGTCCTTGATAAGGCCCAAACAGTTGACTTTCCTTGAAGCAAAGGAGAAAAGGTATTTGTATGCCCTAGTGACATCCAACCCTAGTTCGTCCATGATCACCTTCAGCATGAGGTTGTGTGACATGCCAGAATCCAGCATAGTGTTATGCAGGTTCATGTCATTGATCTTCAAACTGACGTAGAAAGGAGGGACGTCTTCGATATCACTTATCTCTTCAACGCGTGGACCAAAAAGGATGGTGGGGTGATCATCTTGAACATTTAGAGTATCAGGGGTCCCCCCCATTTTCAACATTTTAATGATTTGTTCCTGATACTCACCCTTTCTAATAAGTTCATTGAACGGGACAAAGATTCTTATTTTGGCCATAAAGTGTTCAAAATTGAAAGGGGGACAAGTTTTCTCTACCTATTTTCCACTCGCCTCTCATCCTATCTCTGGGGATTTCTTGGGGACCTCCTCCTTCGACTTATCTTTCTTTGTTGCATCCTTGATCGTGCTATCCGACCTTGTTCAGATTGTGGAAGGAGTGTCCACCGGAGGCTTCCTTATGGGGTTTGTTTGTTCCGAATCGGTAGGCACGTCTTTGCTCTGGAGGTTATACTTCTTATGAAACTTCATGATGGTATTTTTATAGCCTTTCCTAAACTCTTCCATCTCCCTAGATGGTGCATCATCTGCTTCAAGTATCATATCATTGTCGACCTTTGGCACGAAGTCTTATTTCCTACTCATATACTGATCATGCTCGCTCTTCATTGGGAACACACGTGGGTTTTGGTCATCACAACAATGTATCTGGTCATTGAATGTCTGGTCTAAATCCTCATCCACGTAGTTGTTCTGGAAAGGAGGTCTCATTTGCTGGTCACCTTGATCCCTTTGATATTTACGTTCCCTCTATCTGATCTGAGGGATTTGACCTCTTATGAGGTTTTGATTTCTGGGAGGTGGGTCGTTCTGTTCTCGGGAAAAAGGTCTATTTCCCATGGACATTCTCTCCATCAAATTCTCCATGGTCTTCATCATCATGTCGAATTTATCATCTAAAGACTGCGACGTCGATGGTTGTGCATCTCCGTGGGGTATCCTGTCACCTCAATTGAACCTTGGTTTTATATTTCCCGACACAATCATGTTTACCTTGACTTAGAAAACATTGCTCATTATAGCATATAGATTCCCTGATCTTATTTCTCTTAACAATAGGGAAAAATCATTTTCAAAGGAATCAACGTACCACAATTGCGCAACACCGGGGGGGCGGCTTGACTTCTGCAAGGATCGATTTTTACACCTTCAAAAAGTGGGCCGAGAATTCCTACACTATCTCTTCCAGTGCTTTATTCATGTTATTTTGTTGTGTCAGCAACTTCAAAGTTTTTTTCTTGTCTCCCCATTTATCTAGGAACGATGTCTCGAATGCAACAAAGTCCCAAATGCTCGCAGGAGGGAGGGATTTGAACCATTTTCTTATATCTCTCGAGAGGATTTGTGTAAACAACCTCATTTTTTTATCTGCGTAGTCCACCTCCTCCAGGTCAATGAAATCATTAAGCCAATCCAGGTGCCTCTGAGAGAAAACATTTCCCTCAACGTCGTAGAGCCTAATCATTTGGCTATAATTTTGAGGAAATTCATGCAATTGGGAAGGAAAGATGAGGAGAGTGAATTTGGTGTCCATAGCCCTAGGAGGATTCATATTTTGAGGGATATTATTTGATACTAGGGCTCAAAATTTCTTTGGGTTGAAAATAGTCTCGTCAAAACTGGTTTCTGACTTCAACTGAAACAAAGTTTGCTCAAAGAATGTGTCAAAATCAAGGTCGACAATGCTCTGCGTTTCATCTTTGGGAAAGGACAGGCTTCTATCCAAGTAGTAGAAAGGGTATGATGCTTTCTCTCTAGCCTTGCGCAGAATCTTCTCGGGGTCTTACACAGGCTCCGAGGGGTTTGGGTCAGGATTCACTCTGGTGTAAATCATCTTTGGAGCCAGGTTTCCTGAATTGTGCTACTTCGAACTACTGGTCTGTTTGGACTGGAGTTTCTAGGGTAAGGATTTCAACCAGTATGGATGTTTGTTCCTCTGTTACCCTCAAGGGTCAAACTACAACGTTGTCGTTCTCACTACGTAAATATGTTCAGATGATAAACAGACAACGAAGGTAACTTTTTCAACAAACTTTGAGACCAGAAACTAGCCTTTCAGATTTGGAGAGGGCTCTCTCGGAAGTGGCATGGTCTCCATGCGGTATATGAATTTGAAAACAATGGCTAGATTTAACACCTATAATATAATGGGTTCTAGTTATATTGGCGCAAGAAAGTAAGACTTGGGCTATGTGGTCTGTCTAAGAAAAAATGGGACAAATGACTTAGTGACTGGACTTGAGAGGATAAGGATGGGCAAGCAACAACCTTCATTGTAAAACCATAATGTGTGGAGGGTGAAATTACAGGAAGTAACTTAGGAGCGCCGTTGTGGGCGAATTTGGAGTTAACTTTTAGAGGAAAACATTTTGTCTAAGTGGCATGAACAAGGGGCATTGTACAGTGAATCTGCAGGTTCAATAATTCGTTCTGAAATAGACAGAAAGAGATATCAAATAAATATAACAGGAAAGCATGCATACAAAGAAAGAAGAAAAATACATCCAACTGTTACAAATCAAATATTTTCATCAAGTCACACGACCTTTGCATTAAATTCCAGTCAAAACTTTAGATTACATATAATAGTTATCGTCTACCAAATCTGCTAACCAACCTGGCTTACATCAAAAATATTAAATATATAAATGAGGGTGCCACTTGGGCTACCCTGCTTCCTAACTACTAACCCTTAGAACTAGGAAAATTGAGAAACATGCATTGGAGACTCTTCGCAGAGTGTTTAACAAAAATAGACAATAATCACACCTATTTAATTATGACTATTCACAGGTTTGCCACATGGATATGATCGTCGATCAGGCTTTGGCATGGAAAGAATATGTGTCGTTGTGTCCCTTTAAGCAAGTGTCCCCACAAACAGGTGTCTGTCAGGAGCTTGCTATCTCTAAATAACAACTTTGATTTATATAATGTGATCATTTGTTGAGAATTGCACACAGTAAGAAATTGTTAGATCATCATGGACGTTATCAAAATGGTAGTGTCCTTTAGAGAAATGTATCATTCAAAACTGCCAATATTTGTCTCAACCTTTGCGGGTGCAGAGACGGGCGCTAGCTAAACTTTTTTTTCCTGCGCATTGGCGAGAGCTGTGAAGGCTTCCTTCTCAGTTGTTTCACATTCATTGGAATGTTTTGCATGCCTTTATTCCATCAATCTATGTGTTTCTCGTAGCTATACAGTGGTTTATTGCACCTCTTTGAGTTTCCTTTTCAACTATGCCACGTTCCCTTTGCAACCCTGCATTGTGGATGCTTCCGTAGCCTTTGTCGCTAGCTGTCGCCTTAATTCCATGTTTCCCTGATAGAGTTTGACGATAGACATATTTTCTTGCTTCATTTGTTGAGATGGCACTTTCTCATTTTCTCCTACGATATAGGCTCTCATTGTTCTGCTCCTGTCTTCCCGGTTCGATCCCCCAACAGGTTCTAGCTGGATGGCGTGTCTGAGTAGTTCTTTAGCTATCAATATGATGCGCAGTTCTTCTGAAATTTGAGCTTCCATGATCTCCTGGTTCTTTCTCGGCCTGCCCCTACTTCGAGGAATTTGTTGTTTGGGAGAGGGGGCTCTTACTATCTTCCTTTCCTATGTGAATCCCTTCGTTTCAGATTTTATGTGATTTGATCTGGTCTTCTCTGCAGGTAAAAGAATAGTTTCTTTCACATCTTTGGGAATGCCTGCCGTAGATGAGAATGAATTCAAGTCCCTTTGGGACTTAGACCTTACAGTTTTTCTGCTTCGCACGCCTTTCCTTGTGCTATGAGAGGTCATCGTGGTGCGACCAAGGTGAACTTTTCACACAATGTATCCAACAAACGCACAAGAGGGAAGGTTCTGAACAAGCTGGACTGGCAGGGGAAATTGCAAATAGAGTTTAGGCCTGGTTCTACATCTAGAGATAATGTCGAGCATCCGAGATTTATAACGAATTGGATAGGAGAGGAAATCATGCTGGAGGACAACAAATTCATGGCGATGAGATGTTCCAAGTCAAGATGCAAGTTTTCAATGGAAAATCCCCATGTGTAGGATACATGTGATAAGGATTTCTTGGCATGAATGATACGAACGCCATGATTTTTCATTCCCTCGACCTCCATGATGAAATAATAATAACTGTTGTAATTTCTGATGAAACCTCTATTAACTACTTGACTCGACCTGGGGCACGTAAAGACTAGTTTCTCAACAGGACTCAACTTTCTTGGAAAAGACATACCCGTACCTCCTATACAAGTTTTGAATCTGACATCCCTTCTCCTTTCCAAGGGCTAACCAGACACTTGCTAACTTCAAACTCACAGTTTTATGTACCTGACTTCACATGTTTGGGCACATGGGTCACAATGTGACTTTAAAACCAACTCTAAAATGGAAAGAAAAATTTCGGCGCTAACAGACCCCAGGACATTGCACCCCCCTCAAGTCAAAAGAATACAAGTCATGGTATGCTTTGGTGACTTCCAGTCCTAGTTCCTTCATGACAGTTTTGGGCATGAGATTATGAGAGGCTCCTGAATGCATTAGAAAATTATGCAATACCTTATCATGTATGTTCAATGATGTGTAGAAGGGAGGGAATGAATGATCTATATCTTCTACCATGGGACCTAAGATGATTGTTGGCTTTTCGTCGTGCAAATTGATTGAGTTTGTGGGATGGGGTACTACTTGTTGGGTTGCTGCCTTTTGTTGATTTGATGGGGTTGTTGACACAGAGCATGTTTTTTTGTGTCCCCAAATCTTATCACCATGAGTGTATATATGATAGTTTCTCTTTGGATCTCTGATGTTCCTCCACCCCCGCCCCAAATTTCCCGTTCTGGGTGTGATGGGATGAAGAATTTGAGGAATTATTTGGATTTCATCTAGATCTCAATCAAGGATGTCAAGTGCGCCATCAAGGATTTGTTGAATAAGGATGATAGTTGGGCTCGTTGTGAGGAGATTTTGGAGTCTCTTCTTTAGGATCTCCAGCATACCATCCCGAACATAGGGATTCTAGGTCAGGAGACTACATAGGACTAATGGAAAGAACAAAGGCCCGAACTTAGCTCCAAATGATCCCAACTTTCTCAGGTTTCTCATGTTTTTATGCTTCCATACAGTTTAGTTTATTGGGTTTCAAAGTTGCGTGGCATCCTAGCTCTAGACTTAGCACATTTTTTGAAAATTGCATGGACAATTGGAAACTCCACGGACATGTGACATAATTAGTTTCCCACCAGGGCGATGCTGCCACGATCTTTCGGGATATAACATCTGTAACTTTTTCTCTTTAGCAGGATTCAATATATTTCTCTAACTTACAAAAAAATAATAATATGAATTTTATACTAATTGTTGACATTGTGTAAAAGTTAGAGATCACACTGTGCAAGTTAAAAACTATACAAATTCAAAATCTTAAACATATTTTGGTAATCATAATATGAATTATGTATTATTAATTTTATTTTATAAAAAAAAATTAATAATAATATTTAATTTAATAATATTATTTAAAAATTAATAATTTACACTACACATACCAATCAATCTACACCCCTGCAGGTAAAATTAATAATTACTTATTAATAAATGTTATATTAATTAAATAATAATAATAATTTTTAAATAGTAATAAAATTTTAAAAATATATAAAAAAAAATTATGTGTAATATATACTGTTATAAATAAATAAATTTTTATTTAACTTAATATCATTTCAACAAACATATTATCTTCATCTTCTCATATATTTTAAATTTATTATTATTTATCTTTATACATTTGAAAAATTAATATATAAACAAATCACAATGACAATTGCATAATACTTCAAATTTAAAGGATGCTATTTGGATCACTAGTGGGGAATAATCAATGCATAGTGATTAATGAATGTAAAAAACACATCATGGTATAAATTTCAGATATTAATTACAACATCAATTGGAATAATCAATGTAAAAAACATGTAAAAAACACATGCTTAGCATAAATTTTATAAATTACAAAATCAATTGCACCCTTAAAAAGGCTGAAAGCTCATTTACTCTTCATTAAAAAACATGTTACTTTTATTTTTTCATATATTTTAAATTTATGGTATAAATTTCAGATATTAATTACAACATCAATTGGAATAATCAATGTAAAATACACATGCTTAGCATAAATTTCATAAATTACAAATGATATTAATTACAAAATCAATTGCACCCTTTAAAAGGCTGAAAGCTCATTCACTCTTCATTAAAAAACATGTTACTTTTATTTTTTCATATATTTTAAATTTATTATTGATGTTTATATTGTGAAAAAACCATAATGCCACTTGCATGGTGCTTCAAATTTGACTAATGCTATTTGGATGACTATTGCTTTAAATTTGACTAAGGTTATTTTGGATGACTATTGAATAACAAGTGCCACTGGTTATTTGGATGACTACTGAATAACAAATGCCACTGCAGTGGTGATGACAATGAAATTGAAAATATTAATATTACTATGTGATTTCAAATCCATAAAATGTATAGAGAAAATGATGGTGAATCAGATAGCCCCCTCTTGAATCACATCAATTTTAATAAATGGATTTACATCAAAATTTATTAAGGCTTATTAGTTTGGAATATCTTAAAGTAAATGACGGAGTAGTACTGGGAAGAAATTGCAATATCTAAAAGTAAATGACTAAGTACCACTGAGAAGAATTGTATGAGAAACATTTGGATTTTTAATAAAGATACCTGTTCGACTAATACCATAATGGCCATTGCATTTCACAGTTTACCTATTTTAACAAGTGATATTGCACTAATGTGTCCTGGTTAGAATTGGACATGCAAATAACAACTTAAGCCATTTTTAAAACAACAAAAAATATTAAGTTTCATAATACAATGGCATTGCTATATAATGTCATTAAACTATACAATGTCATTAAACTATAATAGGAACTAAATATGCACATTTTCATCAGAAACTAAATATACACATTTTCATCAGACTTTACTCAGCTACCATATCTATTTAATGCTAGTTCTATTTAGTTAGCATACTATTCATCCAGTTGTTATATAAATCCTAGACCCCAATACAAAGACCCCCATTAGTTATAAAGTATACCTAGGATTATAGAAAATGTAAAACATGATATTTGTGGAAACTACATGAGCTGCAGCAGCAAGCAAACCCAGATGCATACTTTGGCTAAAAAGAACTAAAGAAGGAATGACACATTGCTTCCATGTAGCTCTTCATAGCTCTTCTTATTCCTAACTAAGCCGCACGGCTCACAGAGATCATAGAATCAAATATCTGAAGAAAAAAGCCATACTGGTGTGAGCATATGAACTCACACCACATCATCAAAAGTAAAGTAATTGGATCACATAAACACTGCTGAGATGGAGCCTGAAGAAGCCTTGTGTGCAACTGGTAGAAAACCTGAGATAATTGCCTTGGAGAGGCAGACCATCCAGGAAAGGGTGATGAATTAACTCATAGGATTCCTAACCCTGCATTTCTGAAATCATCATATGACCAAATGGAATCAAAATACCCGCTTTTGAAATAGAATCTGCAACAAACCCGGTCACCTTTCTGCTTGCTGCTAGACCACACTCCCATGGGATAGAATTTATAAGTTGCCCATTTTTTAATTGTGAGATGTCTTATTTCCTCGTCTATGATGTTGTTCACATAGTAAATCACTTTTTGGGCATTGTCGGGTTTTTTTTTTTTTCTGGTAATGTTTGGAAAGTGATAAATTGTGAAGCAAGAAAATACAGAGAGAAAGAATAGAACATAAAATAGTATATTAGAATGTATGAAGAAGTTGGTACAATGCAAAGGGAAATAGCTTAGCTAAATAGGCTCAAGAAAATCAAGAATAGAAAGTACCGCTGGCCAGGACAGCTGGCAGTGTACAACCAGACTGTTGAGGTTACATTATATTTAACACTCCCTCTTAAACTCAACAGTTACAAACATCAGCACTGATTATGCCTAAGTGTTGTCTCTGAAAATCAAAAACCCATTTTCCTAGTGGCTTTGTAAAGATATCAACAAGCTGATCTCGAGAAACACATAATTGTAGTGCAATATCACCATTATTGACTAGCTCGTGTATGAAATGAAAACGAGTGTCAATGTGTTTTCTTTTCTTGTGAAACACATGATTTTTGGATAAAGCAATTGTTGAAATATTATCACAAAAAATAGGAGTTGGATCCTTTTCTATATGTGACATATCTTTCAATATTCTTCTCAGCCACACAGCTTGATAGGAAGTTGAGGTAGCAACGACATACTCTGCCTCTGCAGAAGATATTGAAACAATTGGCTACTTCTTTGATGCCCATGAGATTAGGTTTGTGCCCAGTTGAAAAACATGTCCAGATGTGCTTTTCCTGTCATCTAGGCTACCTGCAAAATCACTGTCTGTGTAACCAGAAAGTTGATTACTATCAGATTTAGTGTACCATAAGCCAAAATTGAGAGTTCCTGCAACATATCTTAGAATTCGTTTCTCCATTTTCCAATGAGAATCTTTGGGTGATTCCATGAATCTAGAAACAAGGTTGGCTGCATACATAATGTCAGGCCTAGTTGTTGTAAGATACAAAAAACTGCCTACTAAACTTTTGTACAGGGTAGAGTCCACTGTAGGACCTTCATCTTTCTTTCTCAATTTTGTGCCTAGTGGTATGGGGGTTTCTGCTGGATTGCATTCTTCTATGAGAAATCTTTTGAGGATGTCTGTTGCATACTTTTGCTGACAGACAAAAATGCCTTTGTTTGATTGATTGACCTCAATCCCTAAAAAATATTTCATTATGCCAAGATCTGTCATTTCAAACTCAGATTGCATGGCATGTTTGAAATCTGTTAACTCAAGATTTCCAGTATAGATCATGTCATCAACATATAAACATACAATCAAAATTTTACCATGATGATCTATTTTGGTGTAAAGAGTTGACTCATTTTGGCTTCTGCTGAAACCACTTTTGATAAGATAAGTGTCGATTCTATTGTACCAAGCTCTTGGAGCTTGCTTTAATCCATACAAGGCTTTCTTCAACCGATATACTTTGGTTGGGTGCTCTTGGACTTCAAATCCAGGTGGTCGATCGACATAAACTTCTTCTTCTAAGAAACCATTCAGGAATGCTGACTTGACATCCATTTGGTATACTTGACATTTGTGTTGGGCTGCTATGGCCAATAGAGTCCTTACAGTGTCTAATTTTGCTACTGCAGCAAAAGTTTCACCATAATCAGTACCAGGTTGTTGTGAGAATCCTTTGGCAACAAGTCTTGCCTTGTGTTTTTCAATCTGCCCTTTTTCATTGAGTTTAGGTTTGTAAACCCACTTGACACCAATACTTTTCTTGTGACTTGGAA
>CBVK0100670254.1:0-16239 GCA_900067695.1 Picea abies
ACCGAATATGGTGAATTACCATCGAATACAAACTCAATATTGAATTTTTATCCCTAAATATTTCGTATCCCTAAATATTTCACTATGGCAAACATGCAAGTGCGCATTAACAAAAAAAAAATCAATACCGTAGTTTTATATAAATGGAAAGGAAACCAAACCAAACTGTTGAATTAAAAGTGAATTATATATATATATATATATATATATATATATATATATATATATATATATATATATGAAAAATCAATAATAAAAACGAAAACAAATTGTTTGGTCGACAACTTTAAATGTTTCCAATTACCAAGTGATGCGGTGCAGGCTTCGAAAACCGAGATGATTTATGAACTTTGAGAGTGATACATGGATGTGTTTCAACCATCCGCTAAACGTACATCATTAATTTTCCTCTTAAATTCCCATCGTCACCTCTTCAATAAGAGGTTCAATTCAAGAACCAATCACAACACAGAAAAAATGATTTAATTCTTTTAAAAAAATACAAAAAATCACAAGAACAATGTTAAACTTTGGAAAACATGGGAAATTTTTTGGTCAACTAACAAACTAATACACAGTGGATGCACTAACGCATTGCTATAGTCTCATAGCCTTCGGTGGGTACTAATAATAATATAAATGACTGTGAATGTGGAAACAATAGAAAAAAATGTATGATATGATATAATAATATATTATAATATATTAAATATATAATATATTCATAATATATTACGAATTTATAACTAAAATACAATAATATTATGAATAAGTACATAGGAAATAGTCAATACTTATTATACCTTATTATACCATAACACAAATGTGAATGTGGCAGACATTTTAGAGGATATTTGTAATATAAATTAAAGAAAAAAAAATCAACAAGTACTATGAATTAACTATTATACAAAAACTTTATAATATTAAATTAATAAGTATATTACAACTTTACAACTAGAATATTTTATAATAATTATATAATATTACAAATTAATAACTATATTATATAATAATATAATATAATATTATTACATAATAATGTAACAATAACAATACATTATTAATATATGATGGAAGTATACATTATTATTGATATATAATAATAATAATGAAAATATAATAAATAAATGATAATAGATATTGTATAATAAAAGTATTAATAATATAAAATATTTCATATTGAGTATTTCAAAGATATTGAATGTATCTTGAGACAATCTAACCAAGATTTTAAGTAAGTTGAGGTGTACATACGATTAAATATTGTCGAATAGAAACATGACACAAAATCATCTTTGACTTTTATATGTCCAACTCAAAGATTAACATTGACTCGTTTCTTTGAAATTCTATTGGTTATTGAATTTCCAACTCAACAAGCACGATTCTTCTTATAAGGCCCATTTTTGGAGCAAATTTGCTCCAATGAAATCATTAAAATAACCATCATCTAATTGAATTGTTCCAAACCCTGCAACACTAAGAGCTCTATCATCACCAATATATATTTGTTTTGTGTTGCAATCATTAAGAGAAAAAAAAAATGGTTTTATTCTTAGCCATATGATAAGATGCTCTAGAATCAGTAAGCCAGTTATCAATATTGTGATATTGTTTATGGTTAAAGGAGCACATCGAAATATTTTAACAAGTTATGGTCCCACACTACCTTCAGAATAGTCTAACCGCTAGAAGGTAGAGTGGGAGTTCTTTGTCAAGCTCATTGTAGCACTAGTTGCAACTGTAACTAGGATTTCTGATTTTGCAGCTGCAACAAACCATAATATAATTATTTGGGCACCTTAAGTGAAGCGTTGGACCTAATTTCTGGATATTCTAGTGTTCCCTAGCCTATCGAACCCTCTAGTGCCCCCAGCCAGCAAAAACATCAAGTTTGATTTCTTCGTCAAATTCAAAGTCAAAGGTTGAATTTTTTGTCAAAATTGATTTTGTGGTCAAAGTTGAAATTTCAGGGTTTCTAGATTGTTCTAATCATTGAACCTTTTTAATTCAGTTTCTAACCTCTTCTTGTCAAGATGTTGTCTAGTTTCATATTAGAAGACAAGTTGAACGATAATACAAATTTCAAAGGTATGTACTTCTATATGCTTTCTAAGTTATATCATACAGCGAAGCATGAGTGTGTTTGCACGGGATGTAAAAGAGACCTTGTCCAAGCAATGATCTTGGATTCAGTACATTCATAGGAACAAGTGTATCCTCCCTAGCAGTTGAGGTTCCAGGTTTGATTGATCAAAATTGTTAAGTTTCAATTTGCGCATATCAAGTATGATAGTTGTTATAGTTGTGACAACAATATTTGAAAGGTTATATTACTACTAGGTATACTTGGTTGCATGTAAGTACTATTGATATCGATGTTCATTGCACTTGTTTACAAAATGAACTAACATCTCCTCTAGGAGATATTTCTTGTATTACTCTCAGGCAAGTCACTACCATTCTTTCTATATTAGATATGTTCTTATGAAAATGCTATTGGAAATACTTTTTCTCTTGTTGTTCTTGTTACGGGTAGGTCACAAGAGATAGCTCTAAGAAGGAGCTACAGTGACAGTTGCAAACATGGATTATATGACTCCATCAAGTGGTGAGACAAGTTATCTCACCAAGTACCAATTCTAAAGGAAGCGTGGAAAGCAAAAGGGTTTTTTGGAAATCATTCACTCAGATACAAAGGATGAAGTATTTAGAAAGTTCCAAGAATTCAAAGCTAAAGTGGAAAACCTGACAGACAAGAAAATCAAGATATGATAATGGAGGAGAATACACCTCCAAGGAGCTCATTTCCTTTTGTAAAGAAGTCGGGATTAGGAGGGAGCTCACTACTCCCTACAATCCTTAGTAGAATGGTGTGGCATCGTTGGATATAGTGAATCATCAAAAGCTTACAGAATCTATGTTCTAGGTCAACAGAAGTAAATCAACAAAGATGTGAATTTTGATGAAAATATTGGCTTCAAGAAATCTATAGAAGATTCCATGGATCCCAATAATGAAGAAGAACATGAAGGTCCCAAGGAAGAAACTACATGTTCTCCAAAATATCACAATGTAGAACCTTCCACCTTTGAAGAAGCAATCAAGAAGAAAGAATGGAAGGAAGCTATGATGGAAAGTCTATAGTCACTTCAAAATGGGTTACAAGGTAAAGCATGCAATAGGTGGGAATATCGATAAATACAAGGAAAGATTTGTGGCTAGAAGGTTCTCCCAGTGGGAGGGAGAAGATTGTGATGAGACGTTTGCTCCATTTTCCAGATACACCTCTATTCTCTTGCAACATCCATGGGTTGGAGTTTACATCAGATGGATGTAAAGACCGCTGAGCAGACAACTGATATTTTGACAAAGCCTCTATCAAAGATAAAGTTTGCATACTTGAGGGACAAGCTGGGACTCGTGGATATTGCTCCTTTAGTTGAGAGGGAGGAGATGACTTCCTCAATTGGGAGGGAGTGATAATATATGGCATCATGGATAGTCAGTGTGCTAGTGGACAGATATTCTCCAGGTGGAGAATGGTCCAGGATGACAGATTACTAGTGGACAAACATTCTCCCTGTGGAGGATGGTCAAGGTTGACATTTTGCTGGTGGAAAAACATTCTCCCTGTGGATAATGGTCCAGGTTGACAATTTTTTGATGTACCATGGATATTTTTTCTCCTCGGGCATTACCCGGACAAGTAGAATGGTCCAGGACAGTTATTCTTCTAGGACGTATGTTCGGATTGGAAGAATGGTCCATCTCTCTAAGTTCACAATAGTGACTAGAGTGGGGATATTGGTACAGGACAGACATTTTCCCTGAGTTCACAGTAGTGGTCGGAGGGAAAATGGTCCAGGACAATCATTCTTCTAAGACGTATGTTTGGATTAGAAGAATGGTCATTGTATCCCATGGTGTGGCTTTCAGCATCTAGGAGGACAGTCATTATTCTAGAACATATGTCTGGATTAGAAGAATGGTCCTTGTATCCCATGGCGTGGCTTTCAACATTTGGGAGGATAGTCACTCTTCTAGGATGTATGTCCATATTAGAAGAATGGTCCTTGTATCTCATTGTGGGGCTTTCATCATCTATTGGGATAGTTATTCTTCTAGGACGTATGTCCAGATTAAAAGGATGGTCCCTATATCACTCTGTTGAGTGAGTGACTTATGTGAGACACTTTGTTGAGTCCGCTAAGTTCATCACGTGACTTATTCAACATCATTCCCAATTACTCAGATGGAGTATGGCCTCGAGAGATGAAGTAGATGATTATATGATTTAATGCTAGGAGACTATTGTACTACATGGTGATAGCTTGTGTAGCTATTAGTTGATTACAGTGGAGACTGTGTGTTTCTAGAGAGTAGCTATGTGTTATTATGGTGGATATGTTCCACTTGTAGTGATTGCATGTCACTAGATAGTAATTGTGTGCTACTAGGAGTGGTTGCGTACCACTAGATAGAAGTTATGTGATGCTATGGATTGACATTGTTGTGATCTATTGGATGACATTGTAGTAACTGTGTACTACTACTGGATTTTCATGGAGACTACCAGTAGTGTTGAGTAAGTTTCCTAGGCTGGTGTGCTAACCAATAGTGTTGGAGGTGATTGTCAGCTAGACAGACAGTGATGATGATGCTCGTGACTTGATCTGCATGATCATGAGATAGCTTGTGTGGATATTATGATGCTACCTATAGAATGGTCTGCAAGACTATGTGCACCTTTCCCATACCATGTGAAATGGATGGATGTGTTTGAGACCATTACAATTAATACCTCCCTAGCTAGGAGGGAGTGTTGATATTGTGGTATTTGGGAGAGGTATTAACCTCCATATGTAACCTTTGGCTAGAATAGAATATTATGGAAGAAATAAAAACCCTAAATAGATAGAAGACAAATCAGCTTAGTAAAAGAATTAATATTAAAGTATTACCCTCCAGAAAGAGAAGTCAGCCTAGACAGGTGACAAGGAGCACTATAAATAGAGGTCACTTGAGCTCATTTGTACACACTCACCTCACTCACTCTCTCAAGTGTAGCACAAGTTTGGAGTTGCAGCTGCAAGAATGGAAGGTGGATCTTCTTGGATGATTCTTGGTCTCTCTCTCTCTAGCGCTATCTAGCCTAAGATATGTGCACTACCTTTTAGTATCTCTTGGTGGTATTCTTGGTGACATTCTTGGTGGTATTCTTGGTAAGTGAAAATGCAACTATTGCAGTTAAGTATTGTTCTTGTTATGTGGTTTTAAGACTTTCTGTTTAGTGCGCTATCTTTGGAGAAAGATGTGCTCTCTTGGTTATCTGTTGGTTCTAGTGATGCTTCTGGAATCATTATATCTAGCAAAGGTTATGATGCTCGAAGGTGGTTGTGTGCCTATGGTTGGGTGACAATATTGTGATATTGTCTATGGTTAAACGAGCACATCGAAATATTTTAACATTTGGGACCCTTTTTTTTCTTATTGTTCTGAGGATGTTGCTTCTTTGTATTCGGACCACTAAGGATTTGTTATATGTACCTACAGTGTTGATCACTCCAAGTTGAAAGAGCTTATCTTGCTCTCTGATTAGAGAATCACAAAAAGACCCGAGAGTGAGATCTTGGTAAGAACCCCCTAGAGCTTCTCTGGTGGCATAAAAGGTAGATACAAAGACATAATATGCGCTACCAAGCTTAGCAAGAATAAAATTTATGCATCATTCATATTTCAGATCTATTTTACAATCTTTAACTAAAAGTATAAGTGTTTTGAACTTAGATAAATAATATTAAATGCAAGGGAAACCACTGGATTTAATTTCATTAACTAATTTTTAATCTGATGGGATGGAATCACATTGTGTTTACCAAATATGGCTTCTAGATTATCCCAAGCTTCATCTGGGTTATCTATTCTTTGAAGGTGAAATTGTAAATCAAGAGAAATGGACATTATAATTAGTCCACGTGATTTGTCATTCTTATTATCCCATTTGGAATTTTTTTCAGCAATAGTGGGGGATTTTTCTTTTCACAAAGTGATCTAGTACAACCTTTTACTTCGTAGTACATCTTCTATATGGGATTTTCATGAGAAGTAGTTGGTAATACTAACAAAAATATTACTTAGAGTATCCATATTAAAATATGCAAATAATATGGATTAAAAAATTGAAATTGACTATTTGGATGGAAATCTCTCGAAAAAACAAATAGTGTTAAAAAAACAACACTAAAAACGGACTTCTTATATGAAAGTTATGTTTTTTTTTAAAAGACATAAAAGATGACCAAAGTGTCATGTGGTGGGTAGAAGTTGGACCAAGTGGTGATGGATGCACAATGATATTGTTGAGTAAAAATAAATAAATTCTCTAACTTTGCCTATAAGCTCACTTGTACAAATAATTTACTTATGAAGTCACTCACTTTTATAGAATAAGTGAGAATCACTTTTATAATGAAGTTACTTTATAAATTAAAGTTGCATGCAAAAGTAACTTTATATATATATATATATATATATATATATATATATATATATTAATTCACTTTTATAATATAAGTGAAATGCACTTTAAAATGAAGTTATGAAATAATTCAAAGTTGCATGAATTTTTTCAAAAAGTAACTTAAAAAAAGAGAGATTTGAACTCAAGAGCTCTTATTAAATAAAGAAACTTTCAACTAAGTGAGCTAATGTAAAATATACATCAAATTTGATGAAGGAGGGGATTTTTTTTGTTTTTTTACTCTTTGTCTCGAAGTGTGTGTTTACCCCAAAATCCCTTGTTTTTGCCTACAAAAAAGCTTTGGCATAGTTTTTTTTGACAATAACGAGTAGAGGGTTTATATTAGCGGTGGCAGCGCCACAAATCTGTTACAGAGGGCAGGGTTGCACAGAGCCTCTGCCTGCAAAACTGGATTACAACTCTAGCATAAACTTGGATTACAAACCAACTGAAATTTCTGGTATACCATGACTGCAGAAACAAACATACACCTGAACTACAATTATTTATAGCTCTAGCTTCTATACAAAATGCTAGATTGCTTGGCATCGCTTTAGATCTGACTGTAACTTTACTGAATTAAGAACTACTTCTCCGAACTTTCGCCCCATTAGAGGTTCATCTTGGACAGTTTGTCCTCCAGCTCCCCAATTCGGTCTGCGAATCTCTCTTGGGGGTTTTGCAGTTCTTGCTGGAGTTTATCTAGCTCCTCTAAAAACCCGATTTTTACAAAGGAGAGGTCCTGCTCCAACTGTTCCATGCGCCTCCCAGCTTCTGAGTCGAGGTTCTCGAGGAAATCAAGCTGGAACTGAAGCATGTTCTTCAACTTCTCCAGCTTGTCGTCCAACTGCTTGAGGCGTTCTTCTACCGTGGGGGGGCGACTTGAGCTAGATGCCATTCTCTCTGCGTCTGAGACTCTTCTTCTGCTTTGAGCGTGTTTAAACTGGATCTGCTTGAACTGGGACGGCTTGTAGATTGGGGGTGTGGTCGAATTTAAGCTTGGCCGACCTCCTGCAATGATGGTTTCTGCTGTACAGACCCCGGTGGGAATGGGCGCGGGATCGGATGTATTCCTTGGGAGATGAGAGAATCGGTTGAGAGCCTGTTGAGGGATTCTTTCAATCGTGCGAGTCTGCAGGAGATCGGGCTCGGTCTCTTCTTGCCCTGTCCGTGCGTTCAGAATTGAGAGAGGGCTGTGCATGTGGAGGTCACGGGAGGTCCACCTTGGACAGGATTCCATTGGCCAATGTATTCCCCATAGGCAACTCGACTCCTCGGTTGGCTTCAACGTCTGCATCTTTGTTTAGCGCCCGAAGGACATGAAAGAGCTGAACCGAGTGCAGTCCCCGTAGAAGCAAACGAATTCTATCGATGAGATTATTGAGCTTTGCATTTTTGGTGTTTTTTGAAAGCACGATGGCTTGGATCAGCAGTCTTGAATCCCCGATGATTACTAAGTCCCGGATGCCAATGGAGTGAGCGTGGCACAACCCCTGCCAGAGCGCCATTGCCTCGGCGAGGTTGTTGGAGGTTATGCCCAGGCTAATTGCATATCTCATTAAAACTTCAGCAGTTGGCTTTTCGATAATACCCCCTCCACCAGCTTGGCCTGGGTTGCCTTTGGAGGCCCCGTCAAAGGAGAGGACAAAGGCATTTCGTTCTCTTTTCCACCTAACAAATTCGATTTCGCTTGTCCTGAGTTCCCAATGCGTCTGGGGGGTTGGAGGAGCTTTTTCCCCAAGTGCTTTTTGGATCTGGAATTGTGCATACCAGAGCTCTTCACTCTCATCCATTGTTCTGCTGTGTGTTAGGGGGGCTTGGGTATTGGCCCAATCCCGAAACAGAGCTCTGATTCCTGCGGTCACTTGAGGTGCTTTCTTGTCTTTTTCTCGGAAGATCCTGCTATTCCTCTCCAACCAGAGTCCCCAGAGGATGAAACAGGGAAGAGCTTGCCAGAGTCTCGTAGCTTCACTTTGCTTTGGCTGAGAAAACGGGGAGAGGGTGGGCCAATCAATGAGAAGGGAATGTATGTCTTGAGGGAGGGTGAGATGCAAGCCCACTGTCAAAGTCCATACTTCTTTGGAGAAGGAGCAAGTGAGAAGAAGATGGTTAGAAGTTTCGGTCGCTTGGTGGCAGAGGGGGCATCTAAAGGGACCAGCCCATCCTTTTTTTTGTAGGTTTTCTCCGGTCTGGATGCTTTTGTGGCCCAGGGTCCAAAGGAACATGTCAACCTTGGGGATAGTTTTGGTGTTCCAAATAATTTTCCAGATTTCCGGGTTGGGGGGAACATGGGGGAAGCTTAGGAAGGTGGAATACCCCAGCGAAGTGGAGTAAGGCTTTGCCTCTTTCCCCCATCCTCTCTTGTCTCTCGCTCCTCTCCTTATTGGGGCTTTCCCCTGCAATGAGAGTTTAAAGTTGCCCCAATCGGTCTCTAGATCCAAAGGCAAATTGCTCACTGTCCAGCCTTGCCATTGCTTGTGTCGCCCTGCCCCCCAGACAGAGATGTCGAAAAGTGTTTTCAAATTTTGCTCCTCCATCCAGGCTTTCAATCGATGGAGATTCTGGTTCCATTCCAAAGGTGGATCGCCCAGGATGGAGTCGTTCCAGATTTTGATTTGTTTTCCATTCCCCGACATCCAGGTCAAGTGGGAAGCAAATTGTTCTCTGACCTTTCTGCAAAGATTGAATATTGGGGACCCTATTTGGTCAGTTGGTTGTTGTTCCACACTTCTTCTTCGCGGTCCATTGAAGTATTTTTTCCACAGGGCTTCTTTACACCAAGCAGGGTTCCCACTGATTATGTGCCATAACAGTTTTGCACCAAGAGCAAGGTTTTGGACTTTAATATTTTTAAGGCTTAGACCTCCCTCCATAAAGGGTTTGGAGACTTTATCCCAACTGATAAGGTGGGCTCTTTTGCTGGTTTGTTTGCCCCCTTCCCAAAGAAATCGCCTTTGAAGAGCTTCCAGCTGATTGATTATGGTGCCATTAGCTAGGAGGAGAGAGTTTTGATAGATGGGCACACTTGCGAGAACAGATTTGATAAGCACGATTCTGCCTGCCAAAGTTAGCCAATTAGCGCCCCAAGAGGAGATTCTGCTTTTGAGTTTATCCAAGATGTGGTTCCAGCTGGATGATCTTGGGCTTTTCTTGGATATAGGGACACCCAAGTAAGTGAACGTTTCCCAAATAGTGTGGCCTTCAATTCTCAAAATTCTGGAGATGTCCCTCATCTCAATAGGAGTAATGTTCCAGCTGTAAATTTTGCATTTTGCATGGCTGATTTCACTTCCCGACACAGCAGTGTAGGCATCAAGCTCCTCTTTGAATCGTTTTGCTACTAGACAGCTCGCCCCTCCCAAGAGCAGTGTATCGTCGGCAAACTGCGCATGATTGATTTCTTTCACCCCTTGGGCTATCTGAAGGCCTTTTAGACTGTTGTTGGTTCTGGCATTCTCTAGCTGGTAACTCAGGACTGAAGCTTGAATGGCATAGAGCAAGGGTGACAGTGGACATCCCTGGCGCAGCCCTCTGGATGCCTTGAAAAATTTTGTTACCCTCCCATTTACCATAGGGGCTATCCAGGGCGAGTCGATACAGGCTCTTATCCAATTCACAAAATTGTCATCAAATCCAAATTTCTTCATTACAGCAAAGAGGAAATTGTGATTAACTTTGTCAAATGCATTTGCCAGGTCGAGTTTGATGATCATACCTTTTTATTTCCTGCCTAGGCTTGAATGAAGAGCCTCTTGGACGAGGATTATATTGTCTGCAATATGTCTGCCTTTTATGAAGCCTCCTTGGTTCTCCGGCACTATGGAAGGGAGGATGTTCTTCAGCCTGTTTGCTATTACCTTTGTTAGAATTTTATAGCTCGTATTACATAAGGAGATAGGCCTGAATCTGCTGAAGCTAAGAGCTCCTTTTTCCTTGGGAATGAGAGCCAAGAAAGTTGAGTTAGTCCCGCCTCCCAACTTGCTGCTTGCCTGGGATTTCTTGATCATTTTTGTAAGATCAGATTTTATGATTTCCCAGCATTGCTGATAGAACCTTGCTGTAAATCCATCTGGGCCAGGGGCTTTGTCTGGGTGCATTTGGTCCAGAGCCTCTTTAATTTCTTGCTGTGTGACTTCTTCCGAGAGTTTGTGGTTAACCTCTTCTTTTATGAGTTTGGGGACTACTGAGAGAGGGTAAGTGTGCAGGTCTATATCTTCTCTGTCCTTTTCTGTATAGAGGTTTTTGAAGGTCTCAAATGCTGCATTTTTTATTGCTTCTGGTTCAGAAATTGTAGAGTTTTGGTCTTGGATTTGGGTCACAGTTTTGAATTGCTCCCTTGCTTCTGCTTGTTTATGGAAGTAGGTTGTATTCCTGTCCCCTTCTTGTATCCATAGGCTGCGAGATTTCTGCCGCCAATAGCTTTCTTCTTCTCTGCAATGTTTGTGCCATTGAGTTTGAAGTTGCTCTTCCACGATGATGTCTTGTTGGGTGATGTCCTTGCTTTCCAAAGCTAGATGATGGATTTCCAGCTGTCTTTGGCTTTCTAGATGGGTGAGAGTGGGATCAGCTTTGTTTTTTGCCCACGCTTTTAAGTCAAATTTGAGGCGCTTCAGCTTTTCTTCCCAAACATGATAAGCAGATCCCTTGATTTTGGTGGTCCAAACCTTGGAGACTATGCTTCGAAAATCCTTGTGTTGCAGCCAAGCAGGGTTGAAGCGAAAAGGGATTGGCCCTTGGTTTAACTCTTTTCTGATTTCCAGTGTAATTGGCTTGTGATCGGAGGTGCTATTTGGGAGGATGTCTGAGGTGATTGTGAGTCCTAACGTCAGGAAAGAACTTTGCACTAAAAATCTGTCTAGACGAGCAGCTATGTGCCCAGGGCCTACCCTCTTGTTGGTCCAGGTGTAGCGTCCTTTTGATGGTTTAATGTCCATCAGATCCCAAGTGGATATCAAGTCCTCCACCCATTCTCGGGCTGGATCCCTCACAATGGAACCACCTCGTTTTTCTTCAGTTGAAAGGGTTACGTTTAGGTCGCCTCCTAAGACTATATTTTCTAGTTCGTTTTTAGAAAGATAGTCTTGAATAGATTGCCAACAATTTCTTTTTTCATCAATATGCTGAGGAACATAGATATTGAAAAGACTTACAGTTTGTCCGGATTCTTTGTGCAGTAGTTGAGTACAGATCCAGTGCATGCGAGGGTCAGAGTGGATAAGATCTAATTTGGAGTTATTCCACATGGTGCAGAGCCCTCCTGAAGCGCCCCTGGCATTGTCAGCTACCCCTTTGCTGCTGCTCCAAGCGTTTTTTAGAACAGTTAATGAGTCTTGTTGACTCATCTTTGTTTCCTGGATAAGTAGGATGTCCGTTCTTGAGGTTTTGATTAGATCCCTGATAGCGTCTTCTTTCTTCTTGCTGCCAAGACCCCTACAGTTCCAGGATGTGAGTTTCATTGACTATTTTGCAAGGGGGGGCGGCCTCCTTGGAGGGCCTTTACTTGCTTTCTTGTTTTTCTGCTTTCGATGACCTGCTCAAGGGTTGGCTGGGCACCATTGAGAATTTCCTTGTTCGTTTCTTTCTCTCTGGTCGCCTTTTTGGTTTTCCTTCCTCTGCCAGGCCGTTTAGGAGTGTCCCACGCTTCACTTGTCTCTTCCGTTTCAGTTCCTAATGAGATCTCTCCTTCTTCAGTGCCTTGATCAGCCTCGATCCTTTGCGGCTGGCTTTCTTCTTCCTCGGTGCCCTGAGTCCCCCCCTTTTCTTTGCTTCCAGAGGCGTATGAGGTTCCTTCGACTCCTTTGACTTGGGTGCCCCTGTCTTCCCCTTCTTGGCCTGTGGTGGTTGAGGGTGTTGTTCCCCCTTCAGTCCCCATTCTTTGAAGCTGTTTGTGTTGCGTTTGGTTCCTTGAGTGCTTTGAGCTGGCGGTGCCTGCTCTTTTCGGAGGCCATTGGGTTTCGCTCTTCCTTTCCGGGGTTGTTGCCATCCTTCATCCTTTTCTTTCTCCTGTTGTGCTTTTGGACAGTTTCTCTGGAAGTGGCCGTAGTCATGACAGACTCTGCATTTAAAAGGTAGTTGTTCATAGTCTAGTTTTTGCAGGTGTTGCCATTCCCCCACTTTCAGATTCACGGCTTCCGGTAGCCCTACTTCCAGATCAACTTCAACACAAATTCTGGCACAGGAATATTGATCTTTCGAGTCTGCTTTGTCAATATAGTGGCCAAGTCCATTACCTATTGCTTGCAGCGAAGCGGGATTCCAGCAGTGGATTGGGAGGTTTGGGAGCCTTACCCATACCGGAACATCCTTTGGTATTTCCAGAGCTGGATCGAAGTTCGGAGTCCAACGATTCAAGTAGAGCCCTTGGGCTCCCATAAAGTAGGGCCCATTTCTGAATATTAGGTCCCGGTCCTCCTGGGAAATGAATTCGAATATGTAGAAGCCCTTCCCGACGGCATAACAGGTCACACTGTTCTTTATTAGTGGTCTCCAGTTTCTTTGTATCCAGTTATCCGTTGTTCTTGTGGAAGGCCAGAGCCCCATGAATTGGCCTACCAGGCCACGCTCTGACAGGGATATGGCTATTTTCATTGGGTGTTCCAGAGGAAGAGAGATTTCGGGGATGTCCTCCAGTCGTTTTACAAAGCTCGATGGGCCTCCGGAGGCGGACTTCTTCGAGCAGGCTGTGATCAGCTTGTGAAAGGTCGCAGAGGGGGAGGGAGGGGGCGGCGGCTCCCCTCCGTTCTGGTTTGCCATTGTGGCCGAACCCTGATCCGTCCAGTGCTCCAAAACCCTACTTAGCGCTCACTAGAGAAACATGGTATTCAATGTTTCCTTTGTTTATCTTCAAAAAGCTTTGGCATAGTTGCACACAAAAACAAGTGAAATTTTGAAAAAATGTTTTTGAATTTCCACAATAATGGGGTTAGATCTTGGTTAGCTTGTCCAAAAAATGCAATTTTTCTCTTTGTTTCTAATTTGTTGAGCTTACATAAAGCACAAAGCAAAGAGAATACGCAAAAAGGAAAACAATTTTCGCTATGTTTCTTATTTGTCGAGATCACACAGAGTGCACAACAAGGAGCATATGCAGAACGAAAAAAGTAGCCAACTAGGAATAAAAACAAAAACTAAAAACTAAAATATTAACTTTGTAAAATAAATAAATTAAAAAGGCATGTTCAAACTTTATACCTCTATATCTAACAAAAAGGCCATATCTTGGGCAAACAAAAGCATTTTCAAGTGAAACGGAAAATGTTTCCAACTGGAAGTGGTGGTCTAGATGCAATAAAACAATCCTCTCGCGCTAGAAATGCACAAAAATACCAGAATCAAATAATGAGGCAACATATGTTCACAATCTTGATTTACAATGGGAGCGGATTTTCAAATGGGCCCGAGTACCATGTTCAACAAAACAAGGTATTTCACATAGGATGAACACCTTAAGTAACCACTCACACAACTAGATCAAAGATCAAAACACCAGGGTTTTATGTGGTTAAAACCCTCTAATGGGAAACAACCCAAGGCCTCAATCAATGTGGCCACTTGAGGCAATATCTTAATGCAAAAGAAAAAATTGTACATAAGAGAGTTTCTCACAATCGACACAAATCTTTGGTTGGCCCTGTAGCTTTGGATACAAAGATTCTCAAGAGGAAGGGCATGTTTTGTACCTAAACATGACATTTTTTTCCTTATAGTGAAATCTATGTTTGAGTTATTTTGCAATTTCATCCTCTAAAATTTTAATCGATTGATATTTTATACAATGACACTTATTAAATAAGGCCCAAATTAGTAATTTTATGATTAATAAACAAAATAAGAACTTAATTACTTTATAAAGGTAACTTGGCCTAGAAGTTAAGGATTACTCCCTCCTTTGTATAAATAATGATTCCCCTTCTTTTATAATCATTCTATATTTATTAATCAAAATTGTTTTGTATCTATCAATAAATTGCTATTGTTATTCCTCTAGTTCATGGGTTTGTAGGTGCAATACACTCTTAGGTGTGTAGGTGGCCCCAACCTTATGTCTATGGGCATGTGGTAAATGTTTCTTATATTTAACTAATCATTTTGAATTTCGTGTATTATTTTGATTTTACTTTTGACATACAACACATATATGTATTTACAACATATTCAGTCATTAATTCATTTAGGCACATTTCACTAAACTTGCCTATTGTTGATCTATGTGTTTCACAAAGATTACAATGCCTACTAGGTCCTCATTTCCATACTAAATAATAGGGAAACTTTTTTTCAATAATACATTCTATGATGCTTTCCATATGGAAGTGTTACTAGATGTCTTCTTCTCAAGACCTCTTTAATTTAAATTGGTGATTATCTCATTGATACGCAACCTCATACCACCACTTCTGAGATAAGTACTCAAGCTCAAGGTCTTCCTTCCGTGTATTATGTGCCTAGACGTGAATCAACATATCATTGTCGCATGTACTATATGAACTCAAATAACAACATGAAATATGATAGGAATGAAATTGCTCACTCAAGGATGATAACACATGCAAGTCCAAAATATTAATTGATGAAGATTTATTCAAATGATTCTATATTGAGATAATTAATTTTTTATTCATAGATTGTTAAATTAAAAGGAAAATCTTTATTGCACAAAAAGGTGTTTTTTACAATCTAATATGAGAGAGATGTGCAATTCCTTCATGTTGGAGTTGACACATGACATTTCAAAAATATATATTAATAACAAAAAAATACGTCAATGTCAACCATCAATAAAATATTTTAATATCCATCTTAAGTAAAATAATTCTATATCAATTATATATAGAGAAAGAGATATAGTAGTTGAAAGTAAAAAAAAAAAGTGATTTTGTTAATAGGTGTTTTCTACTTCCCAAAATGAGGGAGATGCGTAGTTCCTTCTATGCTTAATATTATGGAGTTGACATGTGGCATTTAAAAAAATATCAATAAGAAAAGAAAAAAATTCAGTGTGGGACATAAATAAAATATTTCTATGTTCACCTATTTTAATATCATATATATATAATAATTGAACTTAGCCCCAAAGGTTAGCTCAAGTGATTCTGAGCCAAACTTGAAGCTAGCTGTCCCTAGCGGAGGAGGTCACAGGTTGGAATCTCTTGTTCCCCCTTGGGGTTAGGCCACATAATCAAGGCTGACGGTTTACCTCGTTTACCATCCACAAAGTGGAGAAATACTCCATCTTTCCCGCGAATTCTTACCTCGAAATAAATTTTTAAAAAATGAAAGTTGACACATGGCATTTAAAAAATATTTAAACATCCACTTTAAGTAAAATAATTTTATATCAACTTTATATAGACAGAGTAATTGAAAGTAAAAAAAAAAAAAACATATTCAACACATAGGCGCTTTCTACTTCTCCATACGAGAGAGATGTGTAATTCATTCAATGCTTAACATGGAATTAACACATGACATTTGAAAAAATATTTGTAATAGGTGTATATAATAATAATAATAATAATAATAATAATCTATTTTTAAGGTCACGATCAAGCCAGACACCAAACTGGTGTATGAGACCCCCTTGTTTGTGGACAAGAGACCCCCCTCTGCCCAACAATTTGACTAGTAAAGTCTACAGAGATATACATACCCTACCCCCTCTAGATTTGAACTTGTGACCTCTTAGGAGGAAACACATGTTATATATATATATA
>CBVK0100670255.1:0-16239 GCA_900067695.1 Picea abies
AGGCGTTGAGTACTTTTCTTAAGGTTTTTCTATGCTATTTTGAAGTTTGGTTCTTAACATACACCACATCATAATCAAGCATAACCTTCACAACAAGTACAAAAACATAAAAATACCTTTATAGTTGACCTGAAACATTGAAATCATGACCTATAAGTTATCTTGTGTCTTCGGGGACTTGGTACTAGAATTTACCCCAAACTTGTCTTGTCCTCATGGGACTAAGACATCCTATCTTGTGGGGCCTCGCATGAGAGGTATACTGCAACCCACAGGGGTGCCTCATGGGACACTAGTGGTCTGACCCACAGGGGTCAACCAAACTAGGTTTTCCTCATAGATTCCCTCTCACCACTGGAATATTGAAACTCCCATACTCCTCAGTCTTCACTACCTCAGATTTTATCGTCACAAACTTAGCCAAAATATCACTAGTTCACTAGAATATGTTCAATAGAATAAGTGAGTGAATGTTCTTCTGAATGGATCCTTGAGGTGTATTTATACTTTTGGTAGGTAACCTCTTTCCTTATTCTTAGGGCCTCTTGAATTTCTTGTTACAGCCACTTCATCCTTTCATTAATTGACTTGTAACCAATAGGGGCTTCTTTACCATTCGTCGAGGCTTCTAACTTCACAAGGCCATAACTCAACCGTGAGGAACTACAGAGTGTACCACCTATCATTGAAAATGAAATGATGAGGATTATCCATCCATGAGTGAGTTAACTTCATTTACTATGTCCTTCATGACCTACTTATATGATCAACTACGGGTTCCATAACCATACTTATGGGTTTCTTGTAGACTTCTTCAAAGATTATTCCCATGAGGGAAATGCTTAGAGATATGCCACAAGGGACCACTTTGGAGACTTACCCAAATACACCATCACATCAATTAAAATCAATACACTACTTGTTGACATCAATGAAAACCACTTGTCCAACAATCTCCCCCTTTGGCATTGATGGAAATGTTGATGGGATGGGAACACTCATGCTCCCCATGTGATCATTGCTCCCCCTTTTGACCATCTCTCTCCTTGTCTCTGTGCATTTTTTCTTTCTCTCCATTTCCATTTATCTATTTTTTATCTCCCCCTTTGGAATCAATGGAAAAGGATAATCCTCCTTGGGGCTCCTCCTCCTATATACAAGCCTCTTCTTTCTCTTCATGGTTATTCCTCATGTAATACTTTGATGTTTATGAAAAAAACTCAAAATATTCTTGACTTGTATTCTTCAAGTATTTTTCTATTCTCCCCCTATATTAGCGTGCTTCAATCTGTTTGAATCATTGTGGGAAAGAAACCATTCCAATTTTCTATCGAAGATACTCAAAGCTCTCCCTCAAAAGAGGTTTGGTGAATATATATGCAATCTATTATTTTGTCCCAATGTACTCTAGCTTAATGTTCTTATCTATAGCCCGTTCCCATAGAAACCAATACTTGATCAGAATGCGTTTCATTTTGGAATGCATCACTGGATTCTTGGAGATACATATAGTGTTAATTATATAAAAGAGTATTGAAATGGTCTCATCATACCTCACTTGTATATCATGTAAGGTTTTCTTCATCCAGAGAACTTGAGTGCAACATGCTACTGATGTAATATATTCTGCTTCTGCTATGGAAAATGATACTAAATATTGTTTCTTGCTTAGCCATGATACCAGATAATCACCTAAGGAGAATATTGCTCCACTTGTACTTCTTCTATCGTCAATTCTACCTACCCAATCTGCATCTGTGTAGGATACCAAAGATAGATTTTTCCCTTTTGGATAACATAAGACCAATTCTTCTATTTCCTTGAGATATCTGAATATTCTCTTTACTACCATAACATGTGCTTCTTTCAATGCTTCTTGAAATATTGCAAATTTTCCAACTTCTTACACCACATCTGGTCTCAATGTTGTCACATAGAGTAGGTTTCCAATCATTGATATGTAGAGTCTACGATCTACATCCTTTGATTCATCATGCTTGCTCAACTTGAACCTAGTTTCCATATGAGCACTCACGGGTTTGCAATCTTCCATTCTAAACTTGTTTAACATTTCTTTGATATACTTGGTATGAGATATGATAATACCTTTATCATGTTGGCATATCTATAATCCCAAAAATAAAGTCAACTCACCGAGTAAAGACATTTTGAACTCATTTTGCATATCTCTGACAAACTTCTAACTCAGCATGTCATCATCACTTCTGAAGATGATGTCATCTACATAAACTTCAATTATCAATATATTGTCTCGATCCACTTTTATGTACAGATTTATATCTGCATTTCCCTTCTTGAATCCTTGTTGTTGTAGATGCCTATCCAATCTTGAATACCATGCTCTGGGGGCCTGCTTAAATCCATACAACACTTTCTTCATCCTAAAAACATAATCTTCCATTTTTGACAGTAGAAATACTTCTGGTTGTTCGATGTAGACCTCTTCTTCTGATTCTCCCTTAAGAAAAGATTCCTTAACATCCATCTAATATACCTTGATTATTTTGAAACATGCATAGGATAATATAAATCTGATTGCTTCCATCCTGGAAACTGGTGCAAAGGTCTCTTGAAAATCTATACCTTCAATCTGATTATATCCTTTGCATACTAATGTTTCTTTGTTTTTGGTTACTTGTCCATCCTCTTTTAGCTTGTTTCAAAGAATGAACTTTGTACCAATCACATTCTTGTTCTTCAGTCTTGGAACCAATTCCCATTTTCTTTTTTTTTTTTGCTCAGGGGAATCGGTAACAACGGTAGTATCGTACTCGCGTGACACGGGGTCGAATCCTGCCGGCTGCCTTATAACCCCTGGGGAGAAACGCACATCCCGCAAGCACGCCCTCCGGGTAAAGAGGGGTGAGAATCGACCTTGAGACCTCCATTTTACATAGTTCCTGCCATTTACATGGACTTGCCAATTGGTCTACACCCCTGCGGGCTTTGTGAAAATTTATATTAATAATACATATAAAGTTTCATTTTTTGTGTATATGATCATACTCATTAATATATTAATATAATTTATTTCATAAATTGTAAATATTTATAATTACCTGCATATTGTACGTTATAACGAATATTTAATATTGGTGAATTATGATTTTTTGATTCAGTTTCTCAAGAGTGGGATGCACTGTATTTATACATTGCAAATAATCTTGACTAGATGAATGTATGGATTGAAAGATGTAAACAAAATAATGGAGGTAGGTTATCATGGCAACAATTGTCTGAATTGGTTAGAGAAAGCTCGTCGTAATGGAGATGCCAATGTTACACAGAGGGAAATTGATCTAGCATATGGTTTGAAAGATGGTCAGGTAAGAAAATTCACCCATTTTATTCAGTGATTTTATATTATATTAATTTGACTACATGTGTACTGTATTTTTCAGATACTTTCAAAGTTATATAAATATATGTTAATTTATTAATTGACAATGCATATTTTACATATCTGACATATTGTAGTTGAAACACCACAAGGCTATGTGGTGCAATGGTCATAAATTTCACATCAAACAATTGGATGAAACCATAAAAACTTCTGATAGTGGGATAACTACAATATTCCAGGTTACTAATGTTTCCTTTAGGAGTGACAGACATCCCCGAGAATCTAAAAATAGATACTATGGGTGTTTAAATGATATACTTGATTGAGACTTTAATTTCTTCAAATTAGTTATGTTCGATGTCAAATGGTATAGGTTACGAATGCATGAACGTGATGAGGAAATAACTGTTATTCAACATGCCAATGGATCTCCAATTATTAAAGCAATGGTGTTTGAAAGAGGACATGATCGCTATGTTTTTCCAAGCCAATGTGAACATGTCTTTTACTCAAATGTTCCAGGTGAAAGGGATTGGTCATTTGTTGTTAGATATGATCCAAGAGGAAGGCCAATTAAGTATAATCATTTACAGGAAGAAGATGATATTGAAGATCAAGGAGATGATTCGACAGATAAGGTAGAGCCGGAATATCATGGAGGGTCGACATATGAAGAAGACGAAGAAGATCATGATCCAGGCATAGGAGACAATATTGCAATTCTTGATGATGATGTTGATAAAAATATGCTCGAAAATGACATTGATGACGATGATGATATCATCAATCCTTTCAACATCGTTTCAGAACCAGATGATGATACAGATGTCAAGTCCGATGAAGAAGATCAAGATAGAGAATAAGGATGATTACACAGATGTTGAGGTTGGATTAGGTACGTGACTATATAATATTTTTATTACATGTTTTTAAGTTTTATGCGACGTTTTTATATCCTAGGTTACATGTTGTTTAATTATTATATGAAACCTAAAAATAGTTGCTAATATACTAAAGTACATGGTAGACTAAAAATATCATTTAGAAACACATAATTTCATGTACCTTCATTAATTTTGTTTTTTTAGTTTATATGCATGAATCTTAATAGGACGTTGCTTTCGATTATTTTCTATTTTATAGATTGGTTTTTTGGGATCAATTGAGAGTGATACGAGGGGGAGGGGAGGGGCCATGTGAGATTCCACCTTCACATGGTTGGTCTTGTTCAGTAGAGGATAATTTTTTCTTGAAACCAAGAGAAGCTCTTTCATTTTTATACCATTATGATCATATAAGCTTTCATCAATATTGTTACCTATTTGAATATTCTTAGAAATGAGATTTGTTACATAGTCATTGAAAAAAGACAAAAGACTTATGTAGTGGATATTAATTTGGTCTTTGTGTGGGACATTTTATGCCATTAGTATGTTTTGTACAAAAATAATGGATCTTGGGGACTACACCATGGTCAAGGAACAAGGAACGAGGAACAAGGAACAAGGAACAAGGAATGAAAATTGTATGAAAATGAATCCAAGCATCTTTTGATATCGTCGCAAGAGAGACGAATGTAAATCATCTTGTGACTAATTTGCTATACTATCGATGAAAAACGTTCATCGATAGTATAGCTAATTTGTCGCAAGAATATTTTGTCTAATTTGAATGGTTAATTACATGGTTTTCAAGGAGTGTAGGGATTATATTATGGTGCAATGTAGTGTAGTATATAAGAACAATCTCTATGAAAAACCTCAAAATGGATAGTACCACATCTTGTTCATAAGACAAATATTCTTGGTATGTTTCCTTTGTGGATATGGTGGCTCAAGCCCTCAGAACACATGATGCCTTACAATGAAATGTAACAATTTTACTATTGACTTATGATAGTGTTATGTCACCCATGGCTAAGGAAATAACTTAAGGTTCTTAGGTCCTATTTGAATCTTCTTAGAATTGAGATTCGTTACATAGTCATTGAAAAAAGACAAAAGACTTATGTAGCGGATATTAATCTGGTCTCTGTATGGGACATTTTATGCCATTAGGAACAAGGAAATAGGAACAAAAATTGTACGAGGACTAGACACCAGCAACAATGACTTGTGAATGGGGCCAACATTGAAATTTTGAAATCAAGTAAAACACAACAACATTACCTACAAAAAAATGTAAACTTAAAGCTCATACCAAAATTTACTTGAAAAGAATGAAAAAGGAGAAGTGTACTAGCTTGGCAAAGGGGGGCCTACAGTGCTTCACTTGTAAACCTAGATTTGTCTCAGTTAAGAAGGAACTTCCAGCAGCATTCACATAATCATATCATAAACATCATCAAGAACAAAATACCAAACTGATCTCAAAGATGAAAATTCAGAGTTTTCTTCATTAACATAAGATGTCATACTAGTCCATTGCTTGAAGTATTTATACAAAAAGTTTGTAACTGAAAATAATAAAAATACTCCAAATCTGAGGATGAGACCAAAAAATATGCTAATAAGGTTGAGTGCCCCCTCCATATCCACAACATATGCATAAATCCCAAGAAAATCTAAAACTGTCCATAATTTTCTGCTAAAACAGGGTATTCTCTGCTGAAGTGGCCATGTTTGACCAGTGTTGCCTAGACACCTGTAAATTTCAGATATCAAACCTGATAGATATTCATCCATCCTTGTACATCAAGGATAATGAAGCATGTCTCTGAGTTTTCCTAGCGATCCTTAAAGTACACAAACATTGGAGCAATTACGGGATTTAGTCACACCCTGTAATTTCTAATAAATTTTTAATTTTAATGCTAAAAATTCAAAAAATCAATTCTTAAGCTAAGGAATGATAAATGTACCTTGCATAGGTTGTTTTATGGAAAATATGGAATAAAATGATGGCAAAATGGATGGTTTTGGAGACAAAAGTATGATTTGTGAAGTGAAAATAAGCATACAATGGTACCCAACATCTCCCCCAAGAGGAAGACTTTGCATGTCCTCATGCACAAAAAATGTTCTTGAACTCTTGTCAATAGTCTTCTGCCACCTTTGGTGTCTACAATAATGTATCCACATTGGATTGAGTTGTATGAAGAAATTTTAACCTCTTATATTTTGCCTTGTATGCTTGCTTTTGCTGAACCCTTTTGTATAATTGTTCGAAGATCAGTTTGTTTCACTTTTGAAGCTTCATTTACTTCTTCTTTACTTTTTCATTTTACTCGTATAGTAGATATGTTAATGATTCCAAGTTTCATATTTGTATTTGACTGAAGGTCCACCAAGCTTGCACAGTATCAAATTGAGATTTCAAATTGATAAACCAAATATGAAATGAATCCAAGAATCATTTGATATCATCGCAAGAGAGATGAATATAGATAATCTTGCGATGAATTTGCTATACTATCAATGAAAACATTTTGTTGATAGTATAGCTAATTCGTCGCAAGAATATTTTGTCTAATTTGAATGGTTAATTACATGGTTTGCAAAGAGTGTAGGGATTATATTGTGGTGCAATGTAGTGTAGTATTTAAGAACAATCTCTATGCCAAACCTCAAAATGGATAGTACCATATTTTGTTCATAAGACAAATATTCTTGGTATGTTTCCTTTATGGATATGGTGGCTCAAGCCCTTAGTACACATGATGCCTTACAATGAAATGTAACAATTTTACTATTGAATTATGACAGTGTTATGTCACCCATGGTTTAGGAAAGAACTTAAGGTTCTTATGTCCTCTTTGAATCTTCTTAGAATTGAGATTCGTTACATAGTCGTTGAAAAAAGATAAAAGACTTATGTAGCAGATATTAATTTGGTCTTTGTGTGGAACATTTTATGCCATTAGGAACAAGGAATGAGGAACAAAAGTTGGACGAGGAGTAGACATCGGCAACAATGACCTGCGAATGGGGCCAATGTTAAAATTTCAAAATCAAGTAAAACATAGCAGCATTACCTACAACAAAATTTAAACTTAAAGCTCATACCAAAATTTACTTGAAAATAATGAAAAAGGAGAAGTGTACTAGCTTGGCAAAGGGGGGCCTCCAATGCTTTAGTTGCACACCTAGAGTTTTCTCAGTAAAGAAGGAACTTCCAGAAGAACTCACATAATCATCTCATAAACATCATCAAGAACAAAACGCCAAACTGATCTCAAGACTGAAAATTCAGAGTTTTCTTCATTAACATAAGATGTCATACTAGTCCATTTCTTGAAGTATTTATACAAAGAGTTTGTAGCTGAAAATACTAAAAAGACTCCTAATCTAAGGATGAGATCCACAAAATACTAATAAGGTCGAATCCCTCCTTCATATCCACAAAATATGCACAAATTCCAAGAAAATCTAAAATTGTCCATAATGTTATGCTAAAATAGGGTATTTTCTGCTGAAGTGGCCCTGTTTGACCAGCGTTGACCAGACACTTGGCAAGCTCAGATCTTGAACCTGATAGATATTCATCCATAATTGTACATCAAGGATCATGAAACATGTCTCTGATTTTTCCCATCTGTCCTGAAAGTACACGAACCTTGGAGCAATTACGAGATTTAATCAAATCCTGTAATTTCTGATAAATTTTTAATTTTAATGCTAAAAATTCAAAATTTCAATTCTTAAGCTAAGGAATGGTAAATGTACCTTGCATAGGTTGTTTTTATGGAAAATATGGAATAAAATGAAGGCAAAAAGGTTGGTTTTGGAGACAAAAGTATGATTTGTGAAGTGAAAATAAGCATAAAATGGTACCCAACATCTCCCCCAAGAGGAAGACTTTGCATGTCCTCGTGCACAAAAAATGTTATTGAACTCCTGTCAATAGTCTTCTGCCACCTCTTGTGCCTGCAATAATGTATCCATATTGGATTGAGTTGTATGAAGAAATTTTAACCTCTTATATTTTTCTTTGTATGCTTGCTTTTGCTGAACCCATTTGTGTGCTTGTTCGAAGATCAGTTTGTTTCGCTTTTGAAGCTTCTTTTACTTCTTCTTTAGTTTTTCATTTTCCTCGTCTAGTAGATATGTTAATGATTCCAAGTTTCATATTTGTATTTGACTAAAGGTCCAACAAGTTTGCATAGTATCAAATTGAGATTTCAAATTGATAAACCAAATATGAAATGAATCCAAGCATCATTTGATATCGTCGCAAGAGAGATGAATGTAGATAATCTTGCGACGAATTTTCTATACTATCATTGAAAAAAATTCCTCGATAGTATAGCTAATTCCTCGCAAGAATATTATGTCTAATTTAAAAGGTTAATTACATGGTTTGCAAGGAGTGTAGGGATTATATTATGGTGCAATGTAGTGTAGTCTATAAGAACAATCTCTATGCCAAACCTCAAAATGGATAGTACCATATTTTGTTCATAAGACAAATATTCTTGGTATGTTTCCTTTGTGGATATGGTGGCTCAAGACCTCAGTACACATGATGTCTTACAATGAAATGTAACAATTTTACTATTGAATTATGATATTGTTATGTCACCCATGGTTAAGGAAAGAACTTAAGGTTCTTAGGTTCTATTTGAATCTTCTTAGAATTGAGACTCGTTACATAGTCATTGAAAAAAGACAAAATACTTATGTAGCGGATATTAACTTGGTCTTTGTGTGGGACATTTTATGCCATTAGGAACAAGGAATGAGCAACAAAAATTGGATGAGGACTAGACACCGAAAACAACAACCTGCGAATGGGGCCAACATTGAAATTTTGAAATCAAGTAGAATATAGAAACATTACCTACAACAAAATTTAAACTTAAAGCTCATACCAAAATTTACTTGAAAAGAATGAAAAAGGAGAAGTGTACTAGCTTGGCAAAGGGGGGCCTCCAGTGCTTCACTTGTACACCTAGAGTTGTATCAGTTAAGAAGGAACTTTCAGCAGAATTCACATAATCATCTCATAAAAATCATCAAGAACAAAACACCAAACTGATCTCAAGATTGAAAATTCATAGTTTTCTTCATTAACATAAGATGTCATACTAGTCCATTTCTCTAAGTATTTATACAAAAATTTTGTAACTGAAAATACTAAAAATACTTTTGATCTGAGGATGAGATCCACAAAATATATTAAGAAGGTCAAATCCCTCCTTCAGATCCACAAAATATGCACAAATCCCAAGAAAATATAAAACTGTCCATAATTTTCTGCTAAAACAGGGTATTTTCTGCTGAAGTGACCCTGTTTGACCAGCGTTGGCCAAACACCTGGAAAGCTCAGATATCGAGCTTGATAGATATTCATCCATCCTTGTACATCAAGGATCATGAAACATGTCTCTGATTTTTCCTAGTTGTCCTGAAAGTACACAAACCGTGGAGCAATTACGAGATTTAGTCAAATCCTGTAATTTCTAATAAATTTTTAATTTTAATGCTAAAAATTCAAAAATTCAATTCTTAACCTAAGGAATAATAAATATACCTTACATAGGTTGTTTTATGGAAAATATGGAATAAAATGAAGGCAAATTGGATGGTTTTGGAGACAAAAGTATGATTTGTGAAGTGAAAATAAGCATAAAATGGTACCCAAAATCTCCCCCAAGAGGAAGACTTTGCATGTCCTCATGCACACAAAATGTTCTTGAACACCTGTCAATAGTCTTCTGCCATCTCTGCTTCTTGCAATAATATATCCACATTGGCTTTAGTTGTATGAAGAACTTTTAACCTCTTATATTTTGCCATGTATGCTTGCTTTTGTTGAAGCTATTTGTATGCTTGTTCGAAGATCAATTTGTTTCTCTTTTGAAGCTTCTTTTTCTTCTTCTTTAGTTTTTCATTTTCCTAGTCTAGTAGATATGTTAATGATTTCAAGTTTCATATTTGTATTTGACTGAAGGTCTAGATAGCTTGCAAAGTATCAAATTGAGATTTCAAGTTGATAAACCAAATATGAAATGAATCCAAGAATCAGTTGATATCGTCACAAGAGAGAAGAATGTACATAATCTTGCGACGGATTTTCTATACTATCGATGAAAAAATTCCGTCGATAGTATATCTAATTCATCGCAAGAATATTGTTTCTAATTTGAATGATTAATTACATGGTTTGCAAGGAGTGTAGGGCTTATATTATTGTGCAATGTAGTGTAGTCTATAAAAACAATCTCTATGCCAAAGCTCAAAATGGATAGTACCACATCTTGTTCATAAGACAAATATTATTTTTATGTTTCCTTTGTGTATATCGTGGCTCAAGCCCTCAGTACACATGATGCCTTACAATAAAATGTAGCAATTTTACTATTGAAATATGATAGTGTTATGTCACCCATGGTTAAGGAAAGAACATAAGGTTCTTAGGTCCTATATGAATCTTCTTAGAATTGAGATTCGTTACATAGTCCTTGAAAAAAGACAAAAGAGTTATGTAGAGGATATTAATTTGGTCTTTGTGTGGGACATTTTATGCTATTAGGATCGAGGAACGAGGAAAAAAAATTGTACGAGGACTAGACACCGGCAACAACGACCTGCGAATGGGGCCAATGTTGAAATTTTGAAATCAAGTAAAACACGACAGCATTACCTACAACAAAATGTAAACTTAAATCTCATACCAAAATTTCCTTGAAAATAATGAAAAAGGAGAAGTGTATTAGCTTGGAAAACGAGGGTCTCCAGTGCTTCACTTGTACACCTAGAGTTGTCTCAGTTAAGAAGGAAATTCCAGTAGCATTCACATAATCATCTCATAAACATCATCAAGAACAAAACACCAAACTGATCTCAAGACTGGAAATTCAGAGTTTTCTTCTTTAACATAAGATGCCATACTAGTCCATTTCTTGAAGTATTTATACAAAACGTTTGTAACTGAAAATACTAAAAAGACTCCTAATATGAGGATGAGATCCACAAAATATACTAAGAAGGTTGAATCCCTCCTTTAGATACACAAAATATGCACAAATCCCAAGAAAATCTAAAACTGTCCATAATTATAATTTGCTAAAACGGGGTATTTTCTGCTGAAGTGGCTCTGTTTGACCAGCATTGACCATACACCTGGAAAGCTCAGATATTGAACCTCATAGATATTCATCCATCCTTATACATAAAGGATAATGAAACATGTCTCTGATTTTTCCCAGCTGTCCTAAAAGTACACGAACCTTGGAGCAATTGCAGGATTTAGTCAAATCCTGTAATTTCTGATAAATTTTTAATTTTAATGCTAAAAATTAAAAAATTCAATTCTTAATCTAAGGAATGATAAATTTACCTTACATAGATTTTTTTATGGAAAATATGGAATAAAATGAAGGCAAAATGGATGGTTTTGGAGAGAAAAGTATGATTTGTGAAGTGAAAATAAGCATAAAATGGTACCCAACATCTCCCCCAAGAGGAAGACTTTGCATGTCCTCATGCACAAAAAATGTTCTTGAACTCCTATCAATAGTCTTCTGCCACCTCTGTTGCCTGCAATAATGTATCCACATTGGCTTGAGTTGTATGAAAAAGTTTAAACCTCTTATATTTTTCCATGTATTCTTGCTTTTGTTGAAGCCATTTGTATACTTGTTCGAAGATCAGTTTGTTTAGCTTTTGAAGCTTCTTTTACTTCTTCTTTAGTTTTTCATTTTCCTCGTCTAGTAGATATGTTAATGATTCCAAGTTTCATATTTGTATTTGACTGAATGTCTAGCTAGCTTGAAAAGTATTAAATTGAGATTTCAAGTTGATAAACCAAATATGTAATGAATCCAAGCATCATTTGATATCGTCACAAGAGAGACGAATGTAAATAATCTTGCGACGAAGTTGCTATACTATCGATGAAATTTTTTTGTCGATAGTATAGCTAATTCATCACAAGAATATTGTGTCTAATTTGAATGGTTAATTACATGGTTTGGAAGGAGTGTAGGGATTATATTATGGTGCAATGTAGTGTATTCTATTAGAACAATCTCTATGCCAAACCTCAAAATAGATAGTACCATATCTTGTTCATAAGAAAAATATTATTGGTATGTTTCGTTTGTTGATATGGTGGCTCAAGCCCTGAGTACACATGATGCCTTAAAATGAAATGTAACAATTTTACTATTGAATTATGATAGTGTTATGTCACCCATGGTTAAGGAAAGAACTTAAGGTTCTTAGGTCCTATTTGAATCTTCCTAGAATTGAGTTTCGTTACATAGTCGTTGAAAAAAGACAAAAGACTTATGTAGCAGATATTAATTTGGTCTTTGTGTGGGACATTTTATGCCATCAGGATTGAGGAATGAGGAACAAAAAATGTACAAGGTCTAGACACCGGAAACAACAACCTACGAATGGGGCCAATGTTGAAATTTTGAAATCAAGTAAAACACACTGGTATTACCTACAACAAAATGTAAACATAAAGCTCATACCAAAATTTACTTGAAAAGAATGAAAAAGGAGAAGTGTACTAGCTTGGCAAAGGGGGGCCTCCAGTGCTTCACTTATACACCTAGACTTGTCTCAGTTAAGAAGGAACATCCAACAACATTCACATAATAATCTCATAAACATCATCAAGAACAAAACACCAAACTGATCTCAAGACTAAAAATTCAGAGTTTTCTTCATTAACATAAGATGTCATACTAGTCAATTTCTCTAAGTATTTATACAAAAAGTTTGTAACTGAAAATACTAAAAAGACTTTTGATCTAAGGATGAGATCCAAAAAATATACTAAGAAGGTCAAATCCCTCCTTCAGATCCAAAAAATATGCACAAATCCCAAGAAAATATAAAACTATCCATAATTTTCTACTAAAACAGGGTATTTTCTACTGAAGTGGCCCTATTTGACCAACGTTGACCAGACACTTGGAAAGCTCATATCTCAAACTTGATAGATATTCATCCATCCTTGTACATCAAGGATTATGAAACATGTCTCTGATTTTTCCTAGCTGTCCTGGAAGTACACGAACCTTGGAGCAATTACGGGATTTAGTCAAATCCTGTAATTTCTGACAAATTTTTAATTTTAATGCTAAAAATTCAAAAATTCAATTCTTAAGCTAAGGAATGATAATTGTACCTTGCATAGGTTGTTTTATGAAAATATGGAATAAAATGAAGGAAAAATGGATGGTTTTGGAGACAAAAGTACGATTTGTGAAGTGAAAATAAGCATAAAATGGTACCCAACATCTCCCCCAAGAGGAAGACTTTGCATGCCCTCATGCAGAAAAAATGTTCTTGAACTCCTGTCAATAGTCTTTTTCCACCTCTGGTACCTACAATAACGTATCCACATTGGATTGAGCTATATGAAGAACTTTTAACCTCTTATATTTTTCCTTGTATGCATGCTTTTGCTGAAGCCATTTGTATGCTTGATCGAAGATCAATTTGTTTCACTTTTGAAGATTCTTTTACTTCTTCTTTAGTTTTTCATTTTCTTCGTCTAGTAGATATGTTAATGATTCCAAGTTTCATATTTGTATTTGACAGAAGGTCCATCAAGCTTGTAAAGTATCAAATTGATATTTCAAGTTGATAAACCAAATATGAAATGAATCCAAGCATCATTTGATATCGTCGCAAGAGAAACAACTGTAAATAATCTTGCGACGAATTTGTTATACTATCGACGAAAAAAGTTTGTCGATAGTATAGCTAATTCTTCGCAAAAATATTGTGTCTAATTTGAATGGTTAATTACATGGTTTGCAAGGAGTGTAGGGCTTATATTATGGTGCAATATAGTGTAGTCTTTAAGAACAATCTCTATGCCAAACCTCAAAATGGATAGTACCATATCTTCTTCATTAGACAAATATTCTTGGTATGTTTCCTTTATGGATATGGTGGCTCAAACCCTCAGTACACATGATGCCTTACAATGACATGTAACAATTTTACTATTGAATTATGATAGTGTTGTGTGACCCATGGTTAAGGAAAGAACTTAAGGTTCTTAGGTCCTATTTGACTCTTTTTAGAATAGAGATTCATTACATATTCATTGAAAAAAGACAAAAGACTTATGTAGCAGATATTAATTTGGTCTTTGTGTGAGACATTTTATGCCATTAGGAACAAGGAATGAGGAACAAAAATTGTATGAAGACTAGACACCGGGAACATCGACCAACGAATGGGGCCATCGTTGAAATTTTGAAATCAAGTAAAACACAACAACATTACCTACAACAAAATCTAAACTTAAAGCTCATACCAAAATTTACTTGAAAAAAATGAAAAAGGAGTAGTGTACTGGCTTGGCAAAGTGGGGCCTCTCGTGCTTCAATTGTACACCTAGAGTTGTCTCAGTTAAGAAGGAACTTCTAGCAGCATTCACATAATCATCTGATAAACATCATCAAGAACAAAACACCAAACTGATCTCAAGACTGAAAATTCATAGTTTTCTTCATTAACATAAGATGTCATAGTAGTCCATTTCTTGAAGTATTTATACAAAAAGTTTGTAATTGAAAATACTATAACGACACCTAATCTAGGGATGAGATCCAAAAAATATACTAAGAAGGTCGAATCCCTCCTTCAGATCCACAAAATATGCACAAATCCCAAGAAAATCTAAAATTGTGCATAATTTTCTGCTAAATGAGGGTATTTTCTGTTGAAGTGGCTCTGTTTGACCAGCGTTGACCAGACACCTAGAAAGATCACATCTCAAACCTGATAGATATTCATCCATCCTCATACATCAAGGATCATGAAACATGTCTCTTATTTTTCCAAGTTGTCCTGAAAGTACACGAACCTTGGAGCAATTATGGGATTTAGTCAAATCCTGTAATTTCTCATAAAGTTTTAATTTTAATGCTAAAAATTCAAAAATTCAATTCTTAAGCTAAGGAATGATAAATCTACCTTGCATAGGTTGTTTTATGGAAAATATGGAATAAAATGAAGGCAAAATGGATGGTTTTGGAGACAAAAGTATGATTTGTGAAGTGAAAATAAGCATAAAATGGTACCCAACATCTCCCCCAAGAGGAAGACTTTGCATATCCTCATGCAAAAAAAATGTTCTTGAACTCCTGTCAATAGTCTTCTGCCACCTTTGCTGCTTGCAATAATGTATCCACATTGGCTTGAGTTATATGAAGAACTTTTAACCTCTTATATTTTTCCTTTTATGCTTGCTTTTGTTGAAGCCATTTGTGTGCTTGTTCGAAGATCAGTTTGTTTCGCTTTTGAAGCTTCTTTTACTTCTTCTTTAGTTTTCATTTTTCTCATCTAGTAGATATGTTAATGATTCCAAGTTTCATATTTGTATTTGACTGAAGGTCCTGCTAGCTTGCAAAGTATCAAATTGAGATTTCAATTTGATAAACCAAATATGAAATGAATCCAAGCATCATTTGATATCGTCGCAAGAGAGAAAAATGTAAATAATCTTGTTCATAAGACAAATATTCTTAGTATGCTTCCTTTATGGATATGGTGGCTCAAGCCAGAAACAAATGCCTTTCCCTGATGCGTCGCATTCCAGCACAAATGTCTTTGTGAAGTCAGGAAGAGCCAGAAACGGAGTGGTGCACATAGCCATCTTCAAAGTTTGAAAAGCTTGAGTAGCTGCTGGGGTCCAAGTGAAAGAGTTCTTTTTAAGGAGAGCTGTGAGAGGTGCTGCAATCTTTCCATAGTTCTTGACGAACTTGCGATAATACCCTGTGAGGCCCAAAAATCCACGCAAGCTTTTGAGGGTCTTAGGGTGCAGCCAATCTTGCATAGCTTCAATCTTTTTCGGGTTCACCCTAATGCCATCCTTTCCCACGAGATGACCCAAGTATTTTACTTCGGATGCACCAAAAGCACATTTGGACTGTTTCGAGAAAAGCTGGTGCTGAGCGA
>CBVK0100670256.1:0-16238 GCA_900067695.1 Picea abies
AGAGTTTATTCACAAGTTTATAGAAGTTTATATGGATGATTGGATGATATACATTCTTCTCAAGGAACAATTAGTGTTGTTACGTATGATGTTTGACAGATGCATAGAATTACAGATATCATTGAATCTCAGAAAGTCTATCTTCTGCATACTATGTGGAAATTTGTTGGGCCACATAGTATGCTGAGATGGAGTACTGGTACACCCAACCAAAATTGTGGTTATTGTGAATATGTTGCCACCTATGAGTGATAAGTAGTTGTGCTCAACCCTAGGACACACAGGGTACTATCGTAGGTTCATCAGAAGATATGCAAACATTACTGCACCTCTAGAAAATCTATTAAAAAAGGCCGAAATTTTCCAATGGACCCCAGAATGTGATAAAGAATTCAAGACCCTAAAGGAGAAGCTCAGCACAACACCAATTATGATATTCCCAAACTGGGAAAATGAATTTCATGTCCACGTAGATGCTTTAGGTATTACCTTAGGAGCTATCTTAGAGCAACCTGGAGATGGATCCATGGATCATCCTATCTATTTTTCGAGCAGGAAGTTGTCACAAGATGAGCACATATACGCAACAATAGAAAGGGAGGGCTTAGCTAGGATTTATGCTTTGCAAAAAATTAGACATTATTTGTTAGGTTCTCATTTTAAGTTCTTTACTGATCATTCTACATTGAAATATCTAATTAACAAACCTGTGTTGGAAGGGAGAATTTGTATATGGTTTCTACTATTTCAATAATTCTCTTTTGAAGTAATTATTAGTCCTAAAAAATGCAATGTAGGAACTAATCACCTATCTAGGTTAGATTCAAGGGAAAGTGGCAGAGCAGTTGACAATCAAATCCCAGATGTAGATTTGTTCTGGGTTGAGGCCATACTAGAGTATTTGGAAGACATGGTAGTCTTCTTAAGTACATGATCCTTCCCAGAAACATATTCTGGAACCCAAAACATCCATATGGTTGTTAGAGAGGCAGACTATCAGTTAGTTGCAGGGAAATTGTATAAATTGGGACTAGATAGTATCCTTAGGAGATGTGTCTTGGATCACAAAATATAGGATATACTATGGGAATGTCACAGTGGAGTTACGGGAGGTCATGTAGGAGGAAAGGCCTATGCACAGAAAGTCCTCCAAGATGGACTTTAGTGGGAAACACTATTCAAGGATGCAAAGGTATATGATAGATCATGTGATGTTTTTCAAAGAGTGGGTAAGTCATCATGAAAAGATGAATTACCACTTCATCCAATTCATTCTCTACAGGAATTTGAGAAGTGGGTGGTTGAATTAATTGGACCGATCAACCCCACAACTAAGCATTCAAAGACTAGGTACATTATTACAGCAACTGACTATCTTACACGTTGGGCAGAGGCAGTAGTTGTTCAGGATTGCTCGACTGATATTGCTGCTAGGTTCATTTTCGAGAATATTATCACTTGATTTGGATGCCACAGGAGTCTAACCAGTGATCAAGGATATCATTTTATTAGTAGCACTATAGCAGAGATTACAGCCAAGTTCTTGATCCATCATCACAAAAGCATCCCCTACCACCCGCAATCCAATGGAATAGTAGAAGTGTTCAACAAGATCCTGGAGAGAGGGTTAACAAAGGTCTGTTGTGAAAAATGAGAAGATTGGGATGACAGAGTTCCATAAATAAAATGGGCTTAGAGGAAAAGCACAAAGAAACTCCACAGGTACACGCCATTTCAGCTAGTTTATGGGAAAGAGGTTGTGGTGCCTGCAGAATTCATCACTCCAAGTTTTTACATTACACAGATCACACACATGTCAGAGGAAGAACCAGTCATGCAAAGACTCATGGAATTACAGGAACTCGAAGAGACCAGATTTTTAGCAGACTTCCATCAGTCGGTTGAGAAAGCAAGGGAAAAATCTTTGCATGAAAGACACATTAATACTAAATTACTGATGCAAGGAGACAAGGTTCTACTCTATGGTAGTTGGTACCAGAAGCATCTTGGCAAGTTGCGCATGCATTGGTTGGGACCATTTATAGTTGCAAATATCTGACCTTCAGGAGAAGTGAGACTTGTGCAACTGGATGGTATGTTGCGACCAGGCTGGGTGAATGGAACTTTCCTGAAACCCTATATGTCTCAGAACTATGCCAAAAGGATTGTTTCTCTAGTACGAAAGAGCATGTATAGTAGTTAGATTTTAGTTTTCTGGGATTTTTGTAAATTTAGTTAATAAAGTTGATGTGTGCAGTGTTGCGCTGTGACAAGTAGTTCATTTATTTTTATGTCTAAGTGTTATTTGATGCAGAACTGCTTACTTAGCAACGCAGGATCAAAAGCATAAAAAACCCATTAATGACAGTCATTAATATGATGAAGATCCCTTTGTGGTCAGAGGGAGAATGAATCCAAACACAATATGAGTCCATGTACCACGTGAATCCAATCTAGTCATAGTCTTTATTTTTATTATGATATCCCATCTAAATTCAGTTAATCCATAAAGCTGCGATACGTGAATACGCCATTGGTATTCGCGTCAGGATTCCCATCCGTCAAATGGAAAGGTATGAAATGGGCTACGTCCCTATCCAACTTGCATAGTAAATGCCAGAATCGCCTAATAGGATTTACCCTATTAACCCATCCCATCGAACAACTCAGATCCAAGTTGTGTCCATATGGTCATGATGAACAATAGTTATTATTGAACTTGTCAGCTAAGCCCAAGTATAAGGCTATGAGAAATCATTGTAGCATGCATTGTTTTCAACAAACTTAGCAATTTTCGAATTCCGAAGAGTGAGCAATCCTATGTATCCTTAAGACCCGTAGTTGTGATCACCAAATCCTTGCTTCGTCATGGAATTTGATCATATCCAAAACCCACAATGATGAGATATATAGGAAGTCGAGGTGCCATGTCCAAAGACGTAGTACCAGATGAGCCCTGTGACCCCTGATTCATGGTCATCGGTGATCTAAAGGGGAAAGTGGAGAAGGTCAAGATATTTGATATTGACTTAACAGACCCAGTATTGTTCCCCCAGATGAACATAGACGTATTTTGGAGTATCGCTCCAAACAATTTGGGAGGCATGCAGTGTGTGCCAAAACACGAATTCCTCAACCTATTCAACTTGACCATCAGGAACCTCAGAGACTTGCCAATGTTCGGTACCAATAGTGATGTTGCATGGTGCACCAAATTCCTAATCAGCAGGGTGCATGACAGTAGTATCTGGTTGGGTAGGTGGTATCCAATCCATGTCAAAGACATCCATTAGCGTAATAGACTGTCCCTTCAAGGTGAGGACGTGTCTAAAGGATTCCAGGGTCCTAGTAAGCATGGTAAGAAGAAAGAGAAGACCATCCTATATGAAAGGTTCCACACACAGAGAGGGGGGGGCACAACTAAAATTGACCCCATACTACCAGAGACATTCAGGACTGACTATTACATCATAGACAACAAGGTTATGAGGTCATATTACAAGGGATAATGCATGCTGGATGCATTGTCAGTAGCGGATTTTTGCGCGAATGGCATTGTATTCAATTGTTGTAGTTACCTACTGGAGGAACTAATCGTGGCTTGTAAGAAAGTCGAGGATAAGTGAGGCACCTTCACATACAGATGCCTGTTGATGGCGTTCATAATGCTTAAGTGGAAGCCACCCATTGGAAGACCATTGGCACTAGCAGACAAGGGGCACCTTGTGAATATGTTTGAGCCCTGGCATTCTAGGATGGACTCGGAGAACACAACTTTTTTCAACAACACGACATTCTCCAAGTGGTACAATGGGCTTATCAATGCAACAAAGAGGTTTCAAATTATGTAGGAGCTCCTCAACTGCAACATGAACCGACATCATACATTTGTATGGTCGAGGCATGACAACAGGGAAGATTTCCATTCGAGGATGTTTCCATTCTATCGATATGAGGAGGCCTTCGAAAAAGAGGTAATGTTGTGGCCAAGAGTTAAATGAAACCCGTGCAAGTTGGGGATGCACTACATTTTTTTTGTCGATCTTTCGAAGAAGAAAGTAAAAGAAGCAGGGGTAGGATCAAGCTCAGGACTAGAGGCCCAGAAGAAGGAACTGGAATATTTTCCACAATCAAAATATGAAGAGAAGGAGGAGACAGAAACCTTAGAGTGAAATAAGAGGATGTTGTCGATCTTCCCACAACTACGAGAGAAATCCATGTTGAAAGGTAAGGATGTCAGCAAGATCCTAAGCACTGCATTCATTACCTAACAAGTGGCGAAGAAGTTCAGAACAAGGGTCTCACCAAGAAAAATTATGAATCCCCAACCCCTTTCATCTGTTGTCCCCCACACTCACTCAATAATCCGAGCAACCCTAGTCATCCATATTGAGGACGAACCTGAGCCTGACACCCTTGAACCTTCCATCCACTATCATCACTAATAACCCTCCATCATCACCACAACCCCAGTCGCCACCCCTAGAAACTACTAGTCCACCCAAATCCACTAATCCAAAGCTGATGCAGCTCGATCCCCCAGAACAACCAGAGTGAGAACTACCCAAAAAAAACAAGAGTTCCCTGAGTAGAGACCGAAAGTTTCTGGTCCAACTCCAAAAGTACCAAAGTAGAGACTACAACTGATTGGTATGAGCCCTGATGCCTAGGACCATCAGATTGTGTCTTTTATGCAGCAGAAGGACACTCAAATAGCGGAGGAATTGCAAGCTCAAATCTCCCCGCACATTTCCTCAACGACCAAGGTTGAGGGTGCCCAGGGAAGCGCAACTCTAAAAATAGACGCAAGTAAATAGAAGGAGGTATCAGAGGTTCAGAAGGAGCCAGAATCAACCTTTGAGCATAGCGCAACATCCGTGCAGGAACAGATGGAGTTGATTCTCCAGAACCCTCAGCAATGCACTGAGTTGCTACAACTCTACCTAGCTAGAGAAGAGGTTCTGACACTTCTTCCATCATCATTGAGGTTGAGGCTAGTGCCAAGCCCATCCATAGGGGAGGAGGAAGTGGAGACTCCTTCAGAACACTCAACAGCCAGTTGAATTACACTACAGACTCGAGCACCCAGGGACACAACATCGTCTTCGACTGACCTTGCACAAGCCAACAACACACTTGGTTGGAAATTTTCTTGGCTTTCAATTGAATATTTCTTCAAGACATCATTGTTGTTAAAGAGTCTTAAAAGTGGTACCAAACCCTTTGGAATGTGGTTTGTCTTCAATTATACAATCTTATGTCCTAAAATTGTGTCCTAAAGAGGGACATCAATTTGAATTTTTGCATCATGATCCTCATTTTCTTGATCTATAGATTGCGTAAAATTCATCAACAGTTTCTAAAAATATTTTCAATTCATGGTCATCATTGAAAACCTACCAATATTTGATGTTAAATGGGATGGAAGGTCTATGCCTTACTTCAATTTCATATATCATATTTGAAAATATAGGACTCTTGAAATTACTATCTTCCAAGGCTAAAGAGTTTGCTTGTTGGTTCAGACTTCTCTAGACAAAAGTTATATCAAGAGATAAAATAACTTTTCAACAAGGTCCCATACCTCATTTTTGTACTACTTTATCCTTTGGTTCTTTGTTTGATACTTATTCTTGATTTGATGAATAATTAATTCTGAATGTCCAAAAACAACTATTTTTATCAATTCCCATATTTTTTGCAGCTCTTAATCCCAACAATTCTGCAATATTGTTGGTGGTGCGAATTCTAATTTATATGATAGAAGTATGACTTCCTTGGAAGAATAAATCAATACAACCCCAACTCTAGATCGTTCTTATGAACAAGAACTATGGAAGAACATGTTCCAAACTACGTGTTCCACACCCTTTACTTGGTTATCCGTGGATCTAAATTCTACTGGTTCAAAAACATCATCACTAATATGAAATATGGATGATCCAATTTCATCTTCAACTGCATAAACAGGGTGATTTCCTATATTTTCATGATCACTTGCAATATATGCTAGTCTTACTTCATTGTAAAACCTTCAATTTTCTCATCCAAATATAGGTATAGTAGCATATGTTAGGTCCATCTTTAAGGATTCTCCTACCTTCTTAGCCCACGATCTAGATAGAAGCATGCCAAATGAGAAAATCTAACCATTAGAATGTTTTTTTTCCATTGACTGTAAAGTGTAGTAGATTTCAGGTATACAATTCAGGTCAATATGTCCTTTAGAATCACCAAACTCGAACCCCTAACTCTTAATCTGAACTTGATTTTATACAAAAATAAGAGGTTCCACTTTTGGATCTAGATCCCAAAACACAGTGGCCCATTAATTACAATCCTTGACTATAAACATTACATTTGAATTACCTCACATGAGGTTAAAACAAAAAAGATGATTTTTAGGAGGAAAATCCTCATAGTAAGATCAAATCCCTGAAAATGCTCTTATGAAAGCTAATAAGTTGATTTGTAACATTCTTTGTGTAAAGAAATTGAAAAAGGAACTAATCTCTAATTCCCAGCGGAATTTATCCATGTGGTCAAATCTACCTGCAAAATCTTCAACTTCCCTACATTCGCTCCTCATCCTGCAAAATAAGTTATGCAAAATTACTCTTTTGTTGCAACCTTAGGGATTTTCTTTAAGAATTCATAGAATTTCCTTTGATTTCTATTTGAACTTATGGACTTTATTTTGTAATCTGGAATTCTATATCACAAGCCTTTAATTTTGCTTCCTCAGGTCTACAGTAATGGTCTCATAATCTTCAGGTGTCAGCACATATTTACTCCCAATCACAAGTTCTCCTTGATTTTATTGTAGTGCAGGTTCTTCTTGATTTTCTTCTAGTGCAGGTATGTTTAAGTCAATAGATAATTTGGGATTTCTAGGTTTCCTTTCCTTCTTGTGTACCTTTACAAGATTCTCCTCAATAATGTCTTTTGTTACAGACTGAAGTAGACTAGGTGCTCCTTTTTCCATGTAAAACTCTGCCATTTCTAGCATATCCCTCAGTGTATGGATTGCCAACATTTCTTGCTTGGTGATTTCAGGGGCTCATCATCTGAGTGAGAAGATTCAATTTTTGTCACTATTTGTTTCTTTTTCCCCTTTCTAGTCTTCTTATGAATTTCATATGTGATATCATTGTTTAAAATGATTAGATTATCTTTCTCCAAAGAGGCTTAAATAGATCCTTTGAATTAAGTCTCAACTTGTTTGTAGCTCTTGTTTTAGGCCTGCTCAGATAGTTTATAGGTTGTTTATCATTTCTCCTTTTTCTATGCCTTACTTGTGGGGAATTGTTAATAGGTACATCATGGATATTTGTTTCTGGTTCAATTTTCACTTCTTGTAATTGCTTTGTCTTTTTCTTGGCAATTCTTCTTGTACAAACCCTATTGTAACCCATAAATTCATGTTTAGAAACAGATGATTTGGGCCTTTGTTTGACTTCTTCCTACTACTATAGAATCATTTTTTCTCTTTTTGGATTTAGTTTGTCTAGCTACAAAAGAAATTTATTGCAATTTTACAATGCTCTTCAAGTTATCATCCTTCTTTGTTGAAATCCTAGGTTTTTTGTATTTTTGAACCTTGTTCATTGAACCCTAAGAAGGTCAACAACTATCTCCAGGACACTCAAACTTCACTCAATGCATAAAGAACCATCCTTTTAGTCAATACTTGAGGAAATAAATTTTTATGAGTAGTTCTTGGATTACTTTGTCCTCTCTTTTCCATTTTGGCTAGGCTCTTAAACAGGTAAAATTGGTATTAGAGTTGTTTTCTTGGGGTATTTGCATAAAATTGCAGGATCCAGGAATTTGATCAAGACATAATTTATGGAACGTTATATATGGTGGATGAATCTGGTCATAACAATCCTCGAGATGTAATCCCAGAGATATTTGTGAGGCTAGAAGAGAAATTCGTTGATATCTCTCGCAACATGGCCCTCATGGCAGTTCTCTGGAACAAGTTTGGACCTTTTGGGGAGGTTGGTAGCTATAAATCAAAAGTTGGATCAAATGAGAAATTGGAAGATAGTGAAGACCCAAAAAATGAGTCAAAAAATATTATGAGAAAGAATAGCCAAGTTCCAATATCATCACTCCTCTTGATAGACTCTTTTTAAAATGGAAGTGAAAGTGGACTTCAAACCCTATCAAGGTGAGATAAATTCTATTAAGTTGAATCCTTTTTTGCAATAGTTAGAAGTTTATTTACATGTCCATAATTTATATGGAGAGAATAAAATTTAATTTTCCTGACTAAAACTATAGGGTCGTGCATTGACTTGGTGGGAAATCCTCATGGAAATAGTTAGGTTGGAGGGTGATCAACTAGTAACTAAGTGGGATCATTTTAAAAAACCTCATCAACTCCCAGTTCCACCCTGTTGGGGATGTATAGGAACAACGGATCCATTGGAATCACTTCAAGAAAAGGTAAGGGAAGAGTGTGATAGAGTACATTGTTGAATTAATAAAGATGGTGATCATGTTGGGTATTTCTCCCAAGAACCTAGATGTACTTGTCAAGTATTTGGGGATTCTACAGAGTCATTTGTGAAAGAAAGTGATTCTCTTAAAACCCATAGCCATTGATGGGGGCTATGTGAAAGCACAATACATGGAGAAAATAGGTCATAAGAAAGGGTATACAAGTGGTTCCAAATAGAAATTTCATCAATATGCTTCCAAGGAGGGGAAGAAGAAGTGGACTGGAAAAGATAAGAATAAGGTAGCCATTACACATTAGTCCAAGGATCTAAAAAATCATTGCAACCATTGCAGTATTGATTGTCATATTTAAGATAAGTTTTGGAAGCTACATCTAGAATTGAATCCAAAGAACCATAAGAAGGATGCCAAGAAGAAGAACTTGCTATGAAAGGATTTGGGAAACCAGGTAGAGAGTAGCTCAGATGTGGATGAGAAGATTAATTTTACTTCAATGCAAACTAAGGTTAATCTAAGTATCCTTCATCACTAAGAAGATAAGGGGATGAAAAAATTCTTCCATATCAAGATCTAGGTCAAAAATACCAAGGTAGATGCTCTATTCAATTTTGGCTCACAAACCATTCTCATAACAAATGATCCTATCAAAAAGCTTGGGTTGGAGGTTCATGATCATATAAGCCCATACCCATTAGTATGGGTGAATAATGATACAAATATTAGAGTCACTAAATAGTGTAAGATCAAGTTTTCTCTAAGTGCATGTTTTATTGATGAAGTGGAATTAGATGTATCACCCCTTGATGTGTGTGGTGTAGTGTTTAGAATCCCATGCATGTATATAAGGGATGTGATATTCATTTGTAGAGAAAAAAAACATTTCTTGATCAAGTATGGTAAGTATTACATCATCTACATGCACAAAGTAAATTCAAATATATCTCTAGTAAGTGTTAACTAAGCCAAGACATTGATCAATTCTAGTAAGAAGTATGTATTGATCTTCTTATGAGAGAATCAACGAGGGGATGAATCGGTAAGGGTAAAAACATCCCTGGAGGGATGTACCAAAGAACATAAACAATAGTTAGATGATTTATTGTAGGAATATAAAGGAGTTTTCCAAGAGCCTAAAGAGTTACATTCTAAGAGGGACATGGAGCATGAGATACAATTGTTTCCTAACTCCCCATTACCAAATATTGGGTTGTATAGACAACTTGTTTTGGAAACAAATGAAGTGAAGAAACAATTGCAAAAACCATTAGAGAAAGGATTTATTCAACCAAGCACCTCACCTTATGGGTAACCTATCATCATAGTACCCAAAAAGGATGGGATTTGGTGAATGTGTATGAGCTATAGAGCTTTGAACAATGTCACATTCAAGAATCGATGCCATTTACCTAGGATCAATGATTTTTTAAATCAATTGCAACAAGACAAGTACTTCACCAACTTGGATCTCAAATTTGGATACCACCAGGATTGCATTGAATAAGAGGAGACTTGGAAGACCACCTTCAAGACAAGGCAAGGTCTATATGAATGGCTCGTCATGACTTTTGGTTTATCTAATGCACCAACTACATTTATGTGATTAATGAATGATGTACTATAACTTTATTTAGATTCATTTGTAATAGTGTATTTGGATAACATATTGGTTTATATCTCTACTTGGGAAGATCACATCTCTCATGTTATGAAGGTATTAGAGACTCTGAAAAAAGCATTATTTATTGGCTAACCTTAAGAAATGTGAGTTTTCTCAGTATTCATTGGTGTATTTAGGGTATGTTATTGGTGGAGGGGAACTCAAGATAGATCCCACAAATATGGAGGCCATCATCAAGTGGCCATTTCCTACTAATGTCACTAAAGTTAGTAGATTTGTTGAGGCAACACATTACCTATGGAAGTTCGTGGCATCCTTTTTAGTGGTAGTTGCATTACTCCATGCCATAACATTCAATGGTAAGAGTTTCCAGTAGGGAAATAATCAATAGAAATATTTTTATGAGCTTAAACATAGATTTTCCACGCACTAGTTCTCGCATTACTTAACTTGCAAAATCCCTTTGAAGTGGAGACGGATGTAAGTGGATATGTTATGGGAGTGGTATCGATGCAAGGAGGTAAGCTGATATTCTATCATTCTCAATTATTTCTTGGGGGAGTTTTGAACTACCCTACCTTTCAAAGTGGAGATGGATGCAAGTGGATATGCTATCAGAGAGGCTCACACCTCTAAGGTTGCAAGAAATTTTGGTGTTGGGAAGACATTTTCCAACTTACAAAAGTATGTGTATTAGCCAAGAATGAAAGAAGTTGTAGCTCGGTATATTAGAGGATGTGTGCTTTGTTGTACTAGTAAGCCCAATAATAGAAAGAAAGGTCTATACCATCCCTTACCTATACCCGCTCAACCTTGGGAAAACATTTCCATGGATTTTGTGGGTGGTTTGCTAACAATCGGGAAGGGATGTGACTATCTATTTGTGGTAGTTGACAGGTTTAGCAAGGTGTGTATTATTATTCCTTGTAAGAATACTAACAAAGGGAAAGAAGCAAAAAACATGTTAGGTATGGGTGCACTTTGGGATACCAAGGAGCATCATCTCATACAAGGACGTAGTATTTCTTAGTGCCTTTTGGAATACACTTTGGGAAAAGATGGACACCAACTTGAAGGGATCTACAACATTCCATCCATAGATAGATGGGTAGAAAAAAGTAGTCAATAGGAATTTGGTGCATCTTTTGATGGGAAACAATTAGAAGCCTATGAAGACCTAGGATGAAAATTTTATCTACATTCAACACTCTTATAATAGTACAGTACATACTTATACCAATAAGTCACCTTTTGAAACTTTCTTTGGGTATTTTCTTCCTTCGCCATTGGATGTTATCTATGGACAACAAGGAGTGAAGAAAGACATCATAGGAGAAGCATTGGAAGTTGATAACTTTGTTGAAAAGATTAGGTAGATCCATTTGTAGGTACATGAGACATTGAAAAAATCACAAGAATGGTACAAGGCCAAACATGATCAACATGGAGCTGAAACAATATTCAATATGGGAGACAGAGTATGGTTGCAATTGAATAAAGAAAGGCTACATGGTCCTGGTAAGAATATTAAGGCTTTACGGTATGGTTCTCTTGAGGTAATGGAGATGGTGGGTGATAATTCCTACAGACTCAGTCTACCCATGTATATGCACATTTACTCAGTAGTGAATGTGGAGAATCTGAAACTCTTTGAGCCTTTCATGTTGGATCAAAAAAACTGAGTAGGTCCTACCTACCATAGAGGACTTAGCTCTAGAAGCTCAGGCAGAGTTGGTAGAAGATACAGTTTTGCAGAAGAGGTATAGAAATACTAAAAAGGGGTAGTATGACCTTTGTCAGATTGGATTGAAAGGACAACTTCTAGGTAAGAAAAAATGGTAGTCCAGGGAGAAGGTAGATGAAAATTTCCTCACCTCATTCAATAAAATATTTTGGGGAGAAAAAGCCTCCCAAAATGGGGAGGTATGATCCAGATTGGATCATTATATAATTTTTCATCTATCTTGATACTTTGTGGGTGGAAAAATTAGGAATTGTCTTACAGGGCCCATTTTAGTGGTAAGTTCCAATTTGGAGATTCAAGGTCTGAAACCTTCCATAGCCATTTTGAGGTATCAAACAACACTTTTGGGGGTCAAAACATTTCCAACATATCTCCCAAGCTGATGACAAAGAGCACGCACCAAAATACATACACAAAGCAAGGGACATTGGAAAATATAATCCCAAACCCCTGAAGGGGAAATTTTATTAAACAATCATTTCCCAATGTTACACTATTGTACGAATGGCCCCTTTATAGAATATAAGACCATAACAAATACATCATAATTGGAAAATTAGTTGCAGTATTTCCTCAACTATCTCCCTAAGGATCTCCTATGATCTCTCCACATGATCTCCATTATTCTCTCAACAATATTCATCCCTACATCTACTCATTTCTCTCCATATCTCATTTCTATATATTCTTTCTAGAATGATTCTACATTATTACATTTTCCATCACATTATTCTTTAACATTACAAGTAGGGATTATTCCTTCATGTCCCTTTCAAATGAGTATTCTTCACTAAACTTGTCCCTTTTCCATCTTTGCCTCTGTCTTTAATTTTATTTGGTCTTCTTCCTTGGTTATCCTCAATCTTCTTTCATCTTGTACCTGCAACATATGACCATTGTTGACATCCATATAAAAGAGTAGCCATCTAGCGGAATACATGGTAACTAGTCGTTGTATCCATCAATTCTCTGGGAAACTCCTTTTCATACACGGCTCATCAACCATTCTTACATTGAAAGTCTTCATTCATGTACATGTTATCCCCCTACATCATCATCATCATCATTCTCCTACATCTATTGGCTTACCCGTAACTGTATTGTCAATGCTCCTACATAACACTCCCGAGGAACAAACTCTTCATGGACTCTTGTCCATGTGTTCCCTATTTCTTGCAAACCTTTGCCTCGGAGTTTGCTCTTCTTAACATCCTCAAGTGGTTTATGCTTACCACAACTAAATGATGACAAGTGGTTTCTATCTGACTACGAACCACACATTACATAATGGTTTTTAGGTTACCATGAACTTTATGGGAGTATAAATTGCATCATCGGGCTTACATCACTATATGACTCAGGTAACTATAATTTCAACATTTTCTTATATGACCAAGACCAACATATCAAAGAGGACCAATAAACTTATATGGATGGTTATGCTTCATGGATTTCTAAGCTTCATCTTCTCTTCAATTTCCATTGTTCCAGGCTTCTACACTTTCTCACTTCCTCTCAAGAGCTTCGCTGGCTCTTTTCTCTAGAAAACTCTACCCGCATCACGATTGTGGAACTGTCTCAATAAATTCTACCAAACCTTTGTTGGAAGTTACTCTTCTTTCTATTACAGTTTTCTTGTTGTAGGGTTCTGCCACAAATCTACTTTTCTCTTAGTCTGCATCCCTCTCTCTTTCTACATCAATCTTCTTTTGCTTGCATTTCTCAGTCATGGAGTCAACATCATCTTTTCACCGTTCATCTTCTTAATCAATCATGAATCTTTCATTGCATTACCTGCGTAAAATAGTTTCTTGTAGGAGGGACGTATCTATCCAACAAGACACCTGCAATTTTCTTCCTTCACATGCTTACAATAACATGTTTCTTGTACAATATCCCACAAGACAACTTAACTCTGTCATTGAGTTGATTCTTTAGGTTTTCATAATGTCAGATACTTGCAAAAAAACAAAAAATTTCCTATTTGTCGGAATGGTCAATCCCAACGTAAAGTCAATTTTGTACAAACAATAACTTGGATTTTGTTTTACCTCAACTTACAAGAATGGCATTTGACTATGACTCTCTCAACTTGTTTTATCTTCTGGACTCCTAACAATTTCTTATGTAGTGATTTGAAATCATTTCCATGGTGTTGGGTACCACCGAATATGCACCCTTAACAATTACACATCCATGACTTCATCCATGACTTCTTTGAAATTCAACTTTGTCTCCATATTTGACATTCACTTCATTAAGAAAGACTTCATTATATAACCATAATCTTTTGATCCACACCTAGACCTGACTTTGACATGAATTTTACTCACTTGACTTGACACCTAAATGGAATAGTTACACCAATAAACTCACAACTTTTTGTGAGTTATCTTACATAGTCTGTCATAACAGAAATGCAACTAGACTTTAACTCCATTTCAAATTTCCACTTCAACTTGAGCTTTTACATTAACTCTTCAATGACTTTGACTTCAACTTAACTTGGAATCCAAAGAATTGCTAAACCAAAATACTAACCACGTGACTTTGACCAAAACCTTATACACACTTGCCTTTGTTTTGCACAAGAATTTTCTTGCTTAAACATCTCCCTTTTTGTTTCATGCAATTTCTTAACATTTTGTACTATAAACAAGGCTTTTCTATAAAACATAGAGGCTTTACTAATAACTTGTTTCATGCAATTTCTTAACATTTTGTACTATAAACAAGGTTTTTCTATACAACATAGAGGCTTTACTAATAACTTGAAGAATGGATCAAAACTTTTAGAGACATTGGAACATTACCTGTCTCCAGTTGACTGCCTTCTAAATAATTTCAAGCACTCCAATCTATCATTGACCTTCTTTATCAGAAATATTTAACTTGACCTGTGGAATTGAACACTACCTTTGTCATTGCGTCGACATTCTCTTGATTATGAGGTCGTCTGGAAATGTTGCATTTCCTCCATCTGGAAGATTCTTCTGCATGGTTCGACGCTCCAACCTTCAATTTTCTTTGCATCACATAACCGCTTCCTTGCTTATCCTCATAATTGCGACGGTTCTCTGACTTCATCTCGATCGAAGTCCTTTTCTCGAAGCATCTCTTTTGTACAGGTTGAGTCTCTCTCCCCATGGTTGATCCTCTCAACATGAGAACACCAAAGCATTGATCTGCAAATTTTCCTCAGTGGTGCGTTTATTCCCAGGTAATATATCTGAGCACATTTGTTTTCAAACGATCTTTCCAAAACCATATCTTCTACCAAAAATGCAAAACCATATCTTCACACCAAAAATGCAGCAGGAGAAATTACTCTCTTCTTTCTAGATTTGAACTTGTTCTCATCAACACAACAGGCATGTGTTTCTCTTTATAACAACAACCTCATAATTTTGATATTTAATCCATTCCAAAAGGAAAACCTCAGATTGAGGTAAAAATATACTTACAGGCTGCGTTCTGTATAGCAAACTCTTACAGCCAATTTCACTATCAAATCGCTTCAATTGGAGGTCTTGCAGGATGTTCCATTCAAAGGAAAATTCCAAACCAAATTTGAATGCTTTTAAAATATATCTAACAGAAAGTAAGACCATTGTGAGTAGCAGTAGATACATCTGTCAAACTTTCCAGATATATAACGAATTGGATTAACTCTCACGGTCCATTCAGGGGATACTAATAGTAAGTCTCTTCCATTGGAGGCAAATTCTATTGATGTGATAACTGCACCTAGGTATGTTCTTTTGATATAATTTTGCACTTATATTTTTTCGCACCTCCATAAGTTGCTTACGATGTAGCTCTCTGGCTCAACTGTCTTCGTAAAGCTGTTGCCCAATCCGCAAGCTTCTTGTTCCTGGCCCAGTCCGCAATCCTATTGCTATTATCACCGTCTGATTTGCATTTTGTTAAAGCAAGATTTGCTTCACCCTATGCAAACTTGCTCAGAGAGCCTTTTTCCATTTTCCTATGCAGACTTGAAGTCCCGTTTTGCACTTCCCATAGCTAAAAATTGTATTTTTTCACATATACGCCCCTAACAACTATATAGCATGCGTATATGCAGGTTGCACCATTACAGCCCGCGTACATCAAGTTTTGTGCTCAAAATTAAAAAAATGGGGTCGAGTTTCCATGTCACATCACGAGATCCATGATCCTTGACCTTCCATATACTGGAAACGTTCCTACTCGGCCCTTCAATTCCATTTGAAGGTTATAAATGGGCCATATCCAAGCCGTGGAAAAAAAGAGAAGAATTCAACTTTGAGAGCAAAGTTACTCTGGATAAATTATTCGCTTCATATTGAGTCTGCATCCCTTTGTCCTTTTAAATTTGAACACATTGTTCAGCCCCCAAGCTCTTCCCTATTTGATGGAGAACCTCAT
>CBVK0100670257.1:0-16238 GCA_900067695.1 Picea abies
TATATATATATATAATTTAAGGTTGTTTAAATTTCTGGGTGGGTATTCCATTCCTAAATTGGGTAGGTGGGTAGGCCGTGGTCCAAGTAGGGAATGCCTCTTCCCCCTCATATCCTCCTTCCCATTCACCGCCTCTCCATTCAATGCCAATCACCTTATCCCTCCATTCAATGCCAACCATTCCTCAATACACCTTATCCCTCCATTCAATGCCAACCATTCCTCAATACGTTAAGTTTTCTATTAAATAAATTAAAATTTATTAAACTTTAATTCTTTACCCAAATATTAAATGAGTTAATTAATTAATTAACATACATTAAACAATAAATAATTAATTAATCAATTAATTATTATTATTAATAAATAATCATTATTTAACCAATATACATTAGGACAGTTAATTATTTAATTAATTAAACTTACAGGATTTGAGAATTTTTAGGAAACTTATTCAAATTGTTGGGGACTTCATTGGGGATACTGAGATTTCAGGGATTTTCTGGACAGATTTTGGGGATATTATGGACATATATCTTCAATCTTGTCAATCATGGAAATTGATGATTGGACAATAAGATCATTTTTCCCCTCCATTATTTTTGTTTTGCATTGAATCTAAATCTGTTGTAATGTGTTGTAAAAGATGCACCTCAAAACATGGGTTTTGTATGATGGATTTAGATTTGGGTTTTAGGTGATTTATATATTGTATTTTCAGCAACAAGGTTACAACAAGCAAAGCTTCCATGTCAAAAGAACAAGAATTAATGTTCTTCTTCTTCTCATTTTTATGGTCATCTTAGCTTTTACATATTGTACAAGAGTTTTCAGGAATCATTCAATTATAGTGCTTCCACAGTCCCAACCTCAACCACTCTGAAAAAAATCAGATAGTAGTGATTTCTATTGGGTACTAAATGTTTGAATAAATTCCTATTCAATCACCTTCTTAATTTGAAATATAAATCTCACTTAAGTTTCCTAAAGCCTAGCAGCCAATAATGGAATGTCACTCAACCCTTTTTTAAATTGCTGGAGCTTTTTCAGAATTGGTTGGTGTAAAGGCTGTATTGTATAGAATATCTTGCTATGCTTACAAGCTTGGAGCAACTACAACTACAATTTTTTTTTAGCCATCCCCTCCCCCATCCAGAAAACCAATGCAACATAAAATATATCATTACTATCAAATTTTCTTCATATCTAATCTTGATGATGAACCACATTTTCCTCATCCAATCCAAAACTTGGACTTAAAAGATGATGGGTTGAATCTGTAACATTACTGATCTATAATGGGATGATTATGTAAGAAAACTGATACCATAACTTTAATAGCAAGAAATAATTCTGGGTATTTATTTTACATTTAACCATTTCCATGTGTTATTTGATGGAAGACTCCACCTAAACACATGTCTCTTTCCTTTCATGAACACTTATTTAATGCTATTGACTTCAATACATCAATTTAGTGTCTGAATTAACCTAATCTTAAAAATAGATTATTATTATTATTATCTCAACAAATAACCAGAAATAATTTTACATAATTATTATACGTTTAAACTTTTAGATGTGTCATCTGATGGACTCGTCGACCTGAACACATATACCTTTGAGTTCATGGGCACTTATTAAATGCTATTGACTTCAATATATCTCATGGCGGTGCTGCTTTTTAAATGCAAAGAGGTATCGGATAAATATAAGTGGAGCTCTGCTCTCTGCATTAATTTATTTGCGAAGCACGTGCATATAAATTAAGTGTAAGGAGGCGTCAGGAGCGAGCGAAATAAGATATGCATTGAGGTGACGGACCGGTGACGTTAAGAAATTGATCAGATTTAAGAATCAGGGAGCGGAGCTTTTCCAAATCTAAATCTTTCTTGTGCTCAGAAATTTGTTATTATACAAATCGATTTTTTAATTAATGTTTGATGCATAGGTGCATTCGACGAGTGCATGGGAACATCTGTTCCTTTGTATAATATTCACATAAATTTACATTGGAAACAGAGTGCGGTGCAGATGGTTTTGTAACCAGAGATTCTTCAATGTTCAGTGATTACGTGGGGTGCGTGTTCTTCTGTAGATTGCAGAGTCCTTTCTCGAGATACGGATTTAAAAAAATAGCGTGGGAAGATTACTCAATTGCAAGTGGTAAGGAAAGAGTGGATATAAAGGTCGTTTTCTAAATTGATAAATGATTATTTTGGAACTTTGCTTCAGAGTTGATTTGCAGGGCTCGTAGTATGGGCCCATTTTATATTTTTATAGTTGGAATCCCAGAGCAGACACGCAGAAAGATGGACAGGCATGGCGAATCTCTGTAAAGGGATTCGCATCTATGCAAAAAAGTTACATGTGCCATCCTTCGGTATTTAATGAGCGTTACATAACATGTGGCTCGCCGTGAGTTACACACTGCCCATGCTAAGAACACGCCGCAGATCCGCATTCTCCACTCCTTGGTATTTATTGTGCGCACCTTTTTCTTTCATTCTATCTATCTACAGTTCGTTGGTATTCTATAACTATCAACTCATCACAACTCATCATTCTTGGCAGATAGCACAGCAGAGCAGATCAACTGAAAATATGTCGACAGAGGGATCTAGCCGAAACAGAAGATCAGGCCGCAAGCAGACTTCAAGAGTAAGCGACCAGCAAATCAATGATCTGCTCTCCAAATTGAAGTCATTGCTACCAGAGATATGTGAGAGCAATGACAAGGTAGTAAATATATTCATATGAACTCCTCCTTCAAAGTTGTTATTTCAAAAGTAGTAATTCTTCCTGTACTTTCTGAACAGAGAAGTTTACAGTCAGATGGAGCAGATGCTCGGATTTCCTTTGTGTTTTCATTTTTTATTTTTTTTAACAAGAAATTTATATTGTTAAGATAATTTTCAGAAATTTGAAATTAACATAGATCTATCTATTTTAACATGGAATTTGTTATCCTCACCACTTAGAGATCGAGATTCGCAAGCAATAAGTAACAGGTAGATCCAGTTAAAATTAGATATATATACTAGAATATACGCGTGTCTAAAATTAGGTATATATACCAGTATATAGGAGTTGCAAGGAGTTGTAGAATATCAATTATATGTTAGAATATACTTAATATGTATTGCCATTAATGCACTACTGCTCAGTATTTATTGTTTATCCTGGCTAACCTGACCTGACCTGACCTGATATGTATAGTGGCCTATATAATGATATATATAGCAGTCTCTAAAACACTGCTATGCAGTGCGTAATAACGGCATTAAAGCTTTTTAAAACCCATTTTCCAGAATAATAAACTTGGAAATGTTTTTTTCCAGATTAATAACTGCTTGGAGTGCATAATAACATCCCTGCATCTTTTTTAAACCCTTTTATTAGATTTATAAACTTGGAAACAGATGAATAAACTTGGTTTTAATTCTTTTTAAGAAATTAATTAGGTTAAGATGGATCATGTGTTCATATTAAATAAATATAGTTGATGAATGTTTGAAAAACGCGTCTCCATCATCGAGATTTTCGTTTTTCAAATGAATGTTTTGAATTGCAGTAACAAATCAAGGTCAATATATGTGATTGGATGAGAAAAAAATAACTAGGAGAGGAGTTTTCTTGTTCACGTCAGCCAATAGTAAAAAACATTCAGTTATATGATCAAACTCCGTATTGGTTTGTTCGTCGGCAACAAACCCAGTTTGATTGTATATGATCAGATGGAAAACATCAACCGCACCTTCCATGCCATGGCAGTGTTCATGGTTATACTACTAGGTCACTAGCGAAAACCTAAATTATGGCTTTATTATAGATTAGCGTTTTAGGTCCCAGAGGTGTAGGTCACTGAGGTGGGTGAGGGAGTGTTTTAGGTCACTGAGGTGTAGGACAGTCGAGAGGAAGTGTGTAGGACAGTCGAGAGGAAGTGATCAAACTCTGTATTGGTTTGTTCGAAAACTGGGACAAAAAAATCCGAAAAAAAATCCAATCATGTTAATGGATCTTAAAAGATGTAGGAATGGATCTTAAAAGATGTTAAGGATTGGAGGATTGGTTTTGGTAATCATGTTAATGGATCTTAAAAGATGTTAAGAATTGGAGGATTGGTGTTGGTGAGCAGAGCTTTTTAGGGTTTGAGTTTGTTAAGGTAGGGTTTGGGTTCGTTAAGGGTTGGTGTTGGTGATTTTGATGAGCAGAGCTTTTTAGGGTTTGGGTTTGTTAAGGGTTGGTGTTGGTGATTTTGACGAGCAGAGCTTTTTAGGGTTTGGGTTTCTTTCATGATTACATAAAAACATGTAAAGTTTGTTTCTAGCGTAGCATTTTAGGATTGCAGTCTCCGAACAGGGATTTTTAGGTTTTTTTAAGTTATAGTTTAATAAAAGGATAGCATTTTTTATTTAAAAAAATGCTAATAACTTCCGTACCGGTGTTGTAATTGCTATTGGAAATGAAAGATGTTGTAATTGCTATTGGAAATGTGTCTTTCAGTTATTTATTCGAACGTTGTTAGATCCTATTCCTTCGATTTGTGTACAAATGGCAGGAGCCAAGTATGAGAAGATTACTGATTAACGTCCAAAGTTGTGGAGGAGATTTTGATATTTGTTTTGGGTGGATTCACAGGTTCCGGCGTCGAAGGTGCTTTTGGAGACTTGTAACTACATAAAGAGCTTGCACAGGGAAGTAGATGATTTAAGCGAGAAGTTGGCAGAACTTTTAGCAAATACTGAAGATGGCAGCGCGCAAGCGGCACTTATAATGAGTCTCCTTAGATGATATCTATCTATCTATATCTATCTGAGATTTGTATTCAACATAGAATGATCGTGGAATATTTCCCTTCTGTTTACCACATATTAGCAGCAGCTATGGATCAATGAAATATGTATTGGACTAGCTCGTGTACTTGTTTACTTCTACCTTTTTTAGTTTTAGACTGAGTTTAAATGCAAGAATGAGAATCATGACCTGCTGGTGCGAGTGGCAGGTAAGGTACTGCAGCCATAGACACCACACTCAGATCTTCGATTGGAAGGAAGCATTTCCCAATCATTTTCTATTCAGTAATATTAAATTTTGTGTTCTCACTTAAAAAGTCCTTCAATAGTAGTAATTTGGTATAGTATGGTTTCCTTCTTTCATTGGGCAAGTTGAATACATGTTTATATGAGAGTAGACTGTGAATGCGTAAAACCCGATCAGATCAGCGAGAGTAAAGTGCTGTCCACATTATAAAAAATAATGCGATCTATAAATATAGTTTTTGTGGATGGATACCGCACCAAAATAATGGGACAGGGAACAGTATATGAGCAAGAGCACATTTTAAAAATCGTACTACACCAAAATGATGGGACGGTATATGAGCAAAGGCACATTTTTTATAACTAGCTTACATTTAAGATTAAACTTACATGAGCATTTATTTTTTTCTGAACTACTTGAGCGTTTTCGATTTTGATAATTAGTTTACTATTTACTTTTTCTTAGACCTGGACGTTTCGAATGGGTCACAAAGTCTTTTCTAGCACATCCATAAACAGTCTTTCATGGCGTATTCGTAAATGAGTGACTGTGGGACTCTCGCTTAATTCGAATTGTAAGTTATATTTGGCATGCTCACTATGAACTTCCGTAAGTCGAATTGTAAGTATCTCTTACAAACAACGCTTCAAACAGAATCTTACAAACAAGGCTTCAAACAGAAGCTACCGTCATCGACCATCAAACGAGCAGTGAGCTCTGATGCTGAAAGGTCGTCCAAACAATAAGTATGACCAAAACTCTAAAGAGGGGCAGGGAACCCCAAGATGTGAACACCATCCTCTAAAATGAGTTCAGAATACAAAATCTCAATTTGATACTCATGTAAAATTGACAAAAACATTTGACAAAATCATAAAATGAGTGTCCAAAACTCTAAAGAGAGGCAGGGAACCCCAAGATGTGAACACCATCCTCTAAAATGAGTTTAGAATACAATATCTCAATTTGATACTCATGTAAAATTGACAAAAACATCATAAAATGAGTATCCTTACGGATGCCAATCCATCTCACCATAGTGCATGCATGGGTCACTAGCCACAACACCATAGTGCATGGGTCACTAGCCACAACTGCAGAATCAAAATAAGAATCAATGCTTGTTAGGAATAAGAATCAATGCTTATTAGGAGGCTCACTTTAAAAAAATAGTTGATGTCGAACAAAATGGTGAAGCATAAAAATTCACCTAAGAAAGCATTGCACACCATCCCCACAATGCTAAACTAGATGATTGTAGATGATGACAATGAATGTGGTACATGATGGCTGAACTAGGTGGTTGTAGATGAAGACAATGAATGTGGTAAATGATCTCAAAGTATGGAATTACTAATTGAACAACAATGATGAGAATAATGAACTACCACACAAGAAACACTTCAAAATGGCTAGCTTCAAGGCATGCTAAACAAGGTGGGTTTAAGATAAAATATGTGAAACGAACAACACGGTCAGGCTATGCTCACTTCTATATTATTCAATGAAGATAGATTACATATTTATATAGGGAAAGACTCTACCAAGTCAGTTACATGCAAACCAAAGACAACTAGACTCTTAACTAAGAACTGACTCTTAACACCCCTACAACTGACTCTCACAACTGAAGCTACTCTCACAACTAAAGCTTATAACTGGTGCTTACAACTGACACTTTCTCCATTATTTCCAAGTCTCCCCCTTAATGGAGAATGGATTGACTTCTACACCTAACATCTCCCTAAACAGTTCAAACTTAATTTTTCCAAGAGGCTTAGTGAAAATATTAGCAGCATTTTCACTAGTATTACAATACACAAGAGTTATTTCTTTTCTCGAATAAAATGATACTGAGCTTCAACATGCTTTTTCCTTACATGAAAAATCGGATTCTTCGCAATATTGATTGAACTTTGATTATCACATCTGATCATCGTAGGTTCCTTTCGTTCTTCTCCAACATCTTGAATAATTCTTCTTAACCAAACAGCTTGACAAGTTGCTACACACAAGGCTTTATATTCTTCTTCGGTAGAAGACAAAGATACATTAGGCTTCTTTTTACTGCTCCATGAAACAACCCCGGATCCAATGTTGAACGCATATCCAGTGGTTGATCTTCGATCATCCAGATTGCCAGCCCAATCAGAATCTGAATAACCTGTCAACTCAACATCAGATGCATCAGTATATTTAATACCATAATCAAGTGTACCTTTTAGATGCCTGAGTACTATCTTTGCTGCATTCCAATGGCTTTCACGAGGTTTCGCCATGAACTGACTTAACACACTCACAAAATATGAAATATCAGGTTTGGTTGTGGTGAGATAATTTAGACTACCCACCATCGGTCTATACACAGTGCCATTCACCTCCTTCAAACCATCATCACAAGAAAGTTTCACATTCTGCTGCATGGGAACAATGGAAGACTTACACTGATCCATTTTAAATCTCTTAAGTATTTCTCTGATATACTTACTCTGACAAACAAAAGTTTGGCCTGCATTTCTCTAAACTTGAAGACCTAGGTAGTAATGTAACTCACCAAGATCTTTCATTTCAAATACCTTTGATAACTGCTCCTTGATTTCATCAATTAACTTCTCTGCATTTCCTGTAATTATTAAATCATCAACATATAATGAAATCAATACTATATACCCCTGTTCATCAAATTTGGTATATAGATTTGGATCATTTTTGCTCCTCATAAAACCCTGTTGAAGAAAGAAAGAGTCTATCTTCTCATACCATGACCTAGGTGCATGTTTTAGTCCATACAACGCTTTCTTTAACTTACACACTAAGTGTTCTTGCCCCTTTTCAAAAAACCCTTCAGGTTGAGTAAGGTAAACCTCTTCCTTTAACTCACCATTCAAAAATGCAGATTTAACATCTAACTGATGCAACTTCCATTGGTACTTTGTAGCTAAAGCAATTAACATTCTGATAGTATTCAATTTAGCTACTGGTGCACATGTTTCAGCATAATCAATACCTTTTGTTTGTGAATACCCCTTTGCCACCAATCTAGCCTTATACTTATCTATACTACCATCTGATTTAAACTTGGGTTTGTATATCCATTTGCATGCAATGGGCTTCTTATGTTTAGGCAATTCAGTGAATTCCCAAGTATTGTTTTTCATTATAGATTCATATTCTTCCTCCATTGCATTTCACCATTCATCATGTTCATTAGCTTCATCAAAACTCATGGGTTCTATGACATTTGAAATGCTACTCATTAGGGCATAGTCTTTATACCTCTCAGGAAGTCGAATCTGTCTTGAAGATCTTCTCAACTAATTATCTTCCTCCCCACTTTGTGAAGATCTGTCTTCACCTCTAGGTGAACTGTGACTGCTTGAATTGTCCATATCATCGAGTCCTTCTTGTTGCTGCTATTGCTGTCATTGCGGGGATGGTTGTTGTCGCTGCGGGGATGGTTGTTGTTGTGTGGGCTACTGCTGCTGTTGTTGCTCTTCTTTAACTCCTTCATCAAGAAGTCTCTGCCATTCCTCATGACTGTTGTCATCGTGATTTCCTACTTCCTGCTCATGGAAAAGTACATCTCTACTTGCAAATACTTTGTGAGTAGCAGGATCAAACAGTTTGTATGCTTTAAATTCAGAACAATACCCAATGAAAATTCATTTAATGGCTTTAGCATCCAATTTCCTCCTATTCTCCTTTGGAATATGTGTAAAAGCCTTACACCCAAATACTTTCAAATTATGAACTGCGGGTTTGGAACCATACAAGGCCTCGAAAGGAGTAACATTACCAAGACACCTTGTTGGACTTCTATTCTTTAAATAAACTGCAGTATTTATGGCTTCAGCCCAAAGTGCATTTGAGAGATTCTTACCTTTCATCATACTGCGTGCACACTCTACCAGAGTTCTTTTTTTCCTTTCAGCGACTCTGTTTTTTTGTGGAGTGTGAGGTACTGTAAACTACTGTACTATTCCATTATCTTTGCAATATTTGTTGAAGTCCCCTGATTTATACTCTCCCCCTTGATCTGAACGGAGGATTTTTATGGATTTTCCTTTCTACTTTTCCACCATGGTTCTGAATTCCTTAAAGTACTCGAAAACATCATTTTTTCGTCTAAGGAAGTAAACCCATGTGTATCTCGTGCAATCATCAATAAATAGCAGAAAGTAAAATGCACCTCCTAAAGACCTACTCTGCATAGGCCCACAAACATCAATATGCACAAGATCTAACACATCTCTCTTTTTCTTATCAGGATTAGAGGAGAATTCATCTCTGTGCATCTTTCCTAATGCACATCCATCACAGGCAACCTTCTCATTCTTTAACATGGGAAGTCCTTCAACCATATTCTTTTTCTGTAATAACAATAAATCAGGATGATTGATGTGTCCATACCTTTGATGCCAAAGAATCTCTGTTGGCATAGTTGCAGAAGTCAGTGCATGATGTGCTTTGCTGGTAACATCAAGTTTGTATAGACCTCCTGCTCTGACTCCCGTTGCAACAGTTTGGAAGTGGTCCAACAGATCCTTCACTATGCAATAATTCTTGAAGAATTCAACCTTCAAGTTTTGATATGTAATGGTGGACACAGAGATCATTTTTTTCTTTATTCCTGGCACATACACCACATTGCGAATGTGACGAACAGTACCATTCGGAAATGTCACAGGAATGTCTCCATATCCCTTGATCTGATGAGCGTGATCATATCCAAGATATATGCTGGCACCATTCTGTGTTTCTTTAAAATTAGCATACCAATTTTTATTACAATTCATATGTACTGATGCTCCAGAATCCACAAACCATGCATCAAAATCATCCATTTCAGCAGATAAAGCAGCGTTAGACAAAAATAGCCTAAGATCCCGTGAGTCAAAATTCGGGGATTCATCAATATCATCACTAGCAATAAATAATCTGAGATCTTGATTTGAATATTTTTCTGCATAATGACCTGAATGTGTTCTAGGTTTATTCCTAGCCTCATCACTTTTCTTCTTATGACAGTCTTTAACCATATGTCCAGGTCAACCACAATAAAAACAACTCTTAGAGTCATTCCTGTCAGATTGCATACCTTGATTTGGAGATTGTCTTCTCTGTAATGAACTGCCTCTCTGCCATGAATTGCCTCTCTGCCATAAACTACCTCCTATGCCTCTTACTCCTCATCTCCCTCTCATGGATCTATTATTTGACCACAATGCCAAATCTTTACTCTAAGGCTTTAGATTCCCGTGCCTCTCTTCCTCTTACAACAAAATACCTGTCAGTTCTTCAAACATAGGAGGTTTCTCCCTTGCTGTGAGACCTGTTATGAACATATGATAATCTTCTAGCATACCATTTATGGCAATAGTGACTAGATCAGTGTTGGAAACAGTTTCCCCTATATTTACTAGATTGTCTTTCACCTCTTTAATGCGACCCAAAAATGAACTAACAGATTCATTTCCATCCATCTTAATGCCTAGAAATTTAGTTTTCAGGAACAAAATGCAATTTGTGTTGCTAGTTTCATACAATGCTTTAAGAGTTGTCCATGTTGCAGCATAAGTTGTAGCGTCTCTAATATGTGGAATTATGCTATCTTTGAATGACATGCGCAACAATACCTTTGCCTTGTTTTCGTGCTTCTCCCAGTCTTGGATCTGTGTTGCTGTCACACCGACAGCCGCATCAGGTTTCAGTTCAGTTCCCTTCGCAATGTTCCAGACACCATAGTCCTCCATGAGTGTCTGCATCTTGAATTTCTAGTTAATTAAGTTCGAGCCATCTAGCTTGTTGGCTTCATTGAGGTAGGTCTCCACTAGAGGATTCACCATCTCTGCAAGTTAGTCTCTGCAAGTGAATCACCAAATATATGCAACTTTTTGTCGAGTTGTCTCTTGTGCTGAGCAGTCCATCGCTCTGCCTTCGGATCCACAGATCCAACTCTACTCTGTTCTCAACTTAAATCATGCATGCATCCACCTTTAAATCATAACATGCATCCATACATGCACCTTTAAATCATAACCCCCACTTTTAAACATCCACCTCACAATTTCTTACCCGCTTTAATAAACTTTATAGTCCACTTTATAAAGTTTTATATCTCTCAAAACAAAACAAAAAATATCCACTTTACTATTTATAAAGAGATTTATAAACATCCACCTTTTAAATAATTTAAACTCCACATGCATACACTTTATCCACTTTTAATAATAAAAAAGAAAATAAATAACTCCTTCCATCATTTGCATGCATAAGAGAAATCATGACACTCCTTTTTTTCTTAATACTCCAAAAATAAAACTCACTCAATCCTCAAAAAACCATGCATGCCAAGAAACTCACACATGTTGTGATTATGCATGCTCCTATCCTCACGCAACAAAGTTTCTTCAGCTCCAATCCTCACGCAAAAAATTTTCTTCATGCACCTTTCTCACACAGCTTTGCACAAAGAAAAATTGGTCGGACGTAATTTGCTCATGCTTTGCCTTCAAACCTTCACGATTATCAATAAAACCTCCACACATGCAAAAAGAATATAACCTTCACGGTTTTACCTTCAAACTCCATGCTCCTCGAAATGATATGCAACCACAAGCTCACGCGAATTATTTTGCAAATGGGCTCATGCAAGCGCCTTCACGCTTCAAAACTCACACAAAGCAGACTCTTCTACGCGATTTCAACCAATGGAGGAACGCCCCTCCTCGTAAGCTCGCAGATTTAGCAAAGCTCGCCCTCCAAAAACGTTTCTACATGCTATCCACGCCCTCTCCCCGTGGCTCCGATACCAAGATAAAATATGCGAAACGAACAACATGGTGAGGCTATGCTCACTTCTATATTATTCAATGAAGACAAATTACATTTTTATATAGGAAAAGACTCTACCGAGTTGGTTACATGCAAACCAAAGACAACTAGACTCTTAACTAAGAATTGACTCTTAACATGCCTACAACTGACTCTCACAACTGAAGCTTATAACTGGTACTTACAACTGGCGCTTTCTCCATTATTTCCAAGTGTTTATGCCATAGAAAATAAACAATGACACCACACTTCGATCTCCTTAGTTTTCCACACCACCTAGCGAAAGCATTTTGTGTTACACTACTCTACCTATCGATATGCATAATGACGATGGAGTCCGAAAGAAATTTAATGCCCGATGTGGTTCCTATTCACAAATCCCTCTTGCTGTCTACTCGAGCCAACCTATTTGTGCCTTCTACTTCACTAAAATCTCTAATTTAGCCTCTTTGTCTAGATTTGTTTCGCAACAAAACTTTATATATTCGAGTGGCATGTGACCCCAAGAAAGCCATTTCTTCTTGTACTTCTTCAAAGGCATGCATGTGCTCTCCCACAAAGAAAAAACAATACGCGTTATTCTTTTACTCATTCTCAGTTAAATGTGAAGAGATATGTCATAGAGAATTATCTAATCCTTTGGTAACCCCGAATAAAGCACCATAAATCGAAATAGCTAGAACTTCCAAATTAAAAAAGAAACATGAAAGACTCACATGCAATCATCAAGTATCATACTACATCACAAAAGAAATGGAAAATATGCCATGCACAACAATAATTAGACAGCAAGCATATTATAAAAATGAATCTCACATGTAATAATTAATATACAACATAAATAAATATATAAGTAGACAAACACATAAAAAGAGCACTTATCTTTATTAAAACCAATCACCAACTGGATGTATACCAAGGATGTTCCACCCAACCATAGACACCGCTATTCTAAATCTTAACAGCAACTCACTGTGGGTCCAGGGTTATGAATCCACAAGGACGGTTCCAGGGTGTCACTGAGCTTCCCAAACCAGTCAACACTCAAGCTCTCACATATTTCTCAACACACAACAATCCAAAGTACACCATCTCTCTTCTCTCCAACCTACACAACCCAAGATAATGGACCCCAAGCTCTCACATATTTCTCAACACATAACAATCCAAAGTACACCATCTCTCTTCTCTCCAACCTACACAACCCAAGATAATGGACCCCAAGATAATATTCCACCCAACCATAGACACGTTATTCTAAATCTTAACAACAGCTCACCGTGGGCCCAGGGTTATGAATCCACAAGGACGGTTCCAGGGTGTCACTCAGCTTCCCAAACTAGTCAACACTAAAGCTCTCACATATTTCTCAACACACAACAATCCAAAGTACACCATCTCTCTTCTCTCCAACCTACACAACCAAAGATAATGGACCCCCTTCTCTGCTACATAGTCCCTCTTGTTGTTCACCTCCTTCCAGGGATCTAGTACATCTGGTCAAGAATATCCATGTTGGGACTCCGAGGACTAGTAGTTGTGAATGAAATCTAGTACATGCCAATGCATCTCGGGAATGTAGGCTCAAATTCATGGATGGAATACACAAGTCATTACTACATTCTTTCTCAACAATTCACCCCCCCATGTCCCAATCCAAGAACAAGAATGAATGAAGAATGATAATTGAGAAAGAATGAATGAAAGAGTGAAAGTGTGAATGAATAATAACCCCCAAACATCCCACAATATGGGTTTATATATTTACTTGGAAATCAAGAACTACATAGCCTTCCCCCCAATAAGCTCATGTAACCACTTCTCTCAATTAAAGAAATTATGGGTAAATAAAATACAATAAAATATTGGTCTCTTAAGCCCCCTCTTTTATGGAATCATAGCCTCATATAACTCTTGTTATTGTCTATCTAGCAACCAACGATATATTTTATTATTAATAATGATACAAAAATTACATTTCCTAGGCACAATGGCCTTTTTTAATTGATTTTGCACTTCGGCCTTTCATAAATTAAAAAAATACATTATTTAATATGGGGAATCAAAACCGGGGTATTACATTCGCCTCTCCCTTATTTTGGCATTGTCCTTAGTGCATATACAAAACAAAAATCAAAATTTCAAAATTTATTCAAAAAATCGTGGGTACTTTGACCACCTGACATCTTCATGCTCCCAATTAGCATATTTAGGACTGTAATAGGTCCACTGAAATTTTACCATCTCTATAACTTGATTCCAGAGCATTTTGACTTTTTTTTCAATTATGTGCACCGACTTGAAAGTTTCATTTTGGCTCCACCTAGATCAAATTCCAATCAATAAAATGGTTAGGATCATGTATATACTTTTTCAGCAAAGAAACATGAGATACATTATTCACATTCATGGAAACAGACAATGCAAGAATGCATGCAACTTTCCCTATTATTTCCAATATCTCAAATGGACCACAGAATCAGGCTGCTAGCTTTGTACAACTACCCAACTTCAATGAGCTCTTCTTGGGCTTCACTTTTAAAAGAACATGCTCTCCCACTTTAAATTCTCTAGTTGTCCTATTGTTATCTGCATAACTTTTATGTCTATCTCGAGTTGCCTTTAAATTATGCTTAATTCTAACCATCTGGTCTTCCATATCCTTGAACAATTCTGGACCAAGTACCACTCTGTCTGATGGGTTGTCCCAACTCACTAGAGTATTGCATTTCCTACCATACAAAGCTTCAAATGGGCTCATTTTCAATGAAGCTTCATACCCATTATTATAGGAAAACTCAACCAAGTGCAAGTAATCTTTCCACTTAGATGGCTTATCCATCACATACATTCTCAACATGTCTTCAATTACTTGGTTGACTCTCTCTGTTTGCCCATTTGACTGTGGATGGTATGTTGTACGAAAGTTCATATTTGTACCAAATCCTTTAAACAATCCCCTCCAAAAATTTGAAGTAAGCTTTTTATTTTTGTTTGAAACAATTGTTTTAGGTATCCCATGCAACCTAGCAATCTCTCTTATGTAAATTTTTGCAATATTAATTGTCGTATGAGTCATTTTTACAGGAACAAAATGAACAACCTTTGTCAATTTATCAACCACTACCATTATTGAATCATGTTTCCTTCTTGTCCTAGGAAATTTAGTTATAAAATCAATGGTTACCACTTCCTATTTCTTCTCTCGAATTGGTAATGGTTGTAGCAAACCTGTTGGGTGTCTATGCTCAACCTTCACTCTCTCACATTCCCTATCCAACAATGTAGTCAACAACATCTTTCTTCATTCTTGGCCAAAATAATTTTCTTCTTACTACTGCAATTCTTTTTTGATAACCAGGATGTCCGACATACAGAACATTATGCATTTCTTTTAATACTAAATTCCTAAGTTCTCCAGAGCTAGGAACATAAATTCTATTTTTATGCATAAGTAATCCATGTTCCTTCATCTCATATTCTTTAATTTTCTGTTGTACATTTTCTTGATGTAATCTTTCTTTTACCAATAGGTAATGTTGATCTGTAACAACAACATCTAAAATTATGATCTTCAAATCTCACTTATGCATACTAATGGTTGTAGCATGCATGAGATGTATATTCAATGAGTGGATCAAGAACCTTATTTTTTTTTCCTTTGATATGCTTGATGTCAAAATCATATTCACTTAAAAATTCTAGCCATCTCGTTTTCCTGACATTCAAAGTTGGCTATCCAAAAATATATTTCAGACCACTATGGTTTGTTCTTAATTCGAATCTCTTTCCCATGAGATAATTCCTCCACATCTTCAAAGCATGAAAAATGGAAACGAGTTTCAAGTCATGTGTGGCATAGTTCCTCTCATGTTCTTTAATCTTTATAGACTCATAACCAATGACATGCCCATATTGAGTGAGGACTCCACCAAGTCCTTCCTTGCATGCATATGTACATATCACAAAAAAATCATTTGGGTCTAGAATATTTAAAACATGTGCATTAGTAAGCAATTCTTTCAAAAAATTAAAGTTCTCTTCACACTCAGTTGTCCATTCAAATTTAATTCCCTTCTTTTGCAAAGAAGTGACAGGATGAGAAATCTTAGAGAAACCTGCTATAAATATTCTATAGTAACCAACTAATCCCTTAAAAGATCTAACTTCTAAAACATTCTTGGGTGTTGGCCATCCTCTAATGGCTTCAATATTCTCTAGATCCACTACTATACCTTGTTATGAAATAATGTGTTCCAAGTAATGGATCTGTTCTTGGTAAAAATAACACTTACTAAGATCGACATACAATTGAGTGAGATCGGAAGAGCGGTTCAGCAGGAATGCCGAGACCGATCTCG
>CBVK0100670258.1:0-16238 GCA_900067695.1 Picea abies
TTAATAAAAGAATTTATTTTCCTGTCTTGCCATTTGAGATTGCCATTATTGGAATATTGATTGTATGATTGATTAAATATCTAACCCGTTAGTTCATAGATCAAATTCATGTGGAGTTATTTGTTTTTCTTTAGTGTATGCAGGTCAGCATTGGGAGGAGAGTTGCAATCAAAGAATGACCAAGTGCAAAAAGGGATCAACATCAAACATGAAAAATAAGGTACGTCAACTTAATCTCTTGAGCCTTGTATTTACATATGAGTAATGGGGGTTTAGGCACGAGATGATGGTAAAAAGTAAGAATCTTTAGGTCATTTATGCATGCATGTTAAAACCCTTAGTGCTAGTTTGTAGGATAATTGTTGATGGAACACACAACTTTGGGTAAGTTAACTAAACCTTTCAGGCATGCATGGTCAATCATTCGACCAAATACCTAGCTCCTTATAACCTATAAAAGAAGGGATAGGGGTCCCATTTGAAAGGAGGAGATTCATAGTAAAGGAACTATACCCAATTAAGCATTCCCTTTATCCCAACCTTTATCCATCCTTGTGCAAAGAGAAGTATAGAGCAAAGAAGTTGGAAGATAGTGGAAGAAGAGCCTAGGACCAGGATCGAGAAGCAGTAGCCAACTTTATCATTGTAAGGTATCATTGTGAAGTTAATAAAAGAATTGATTTTCCCATCCCGCCATATGAGATTGTCATTGTTGGAATATTGATTGTATGATTGATTAAATCTCTAACCCATTAGTTCATAGATCAAATGCATGTGGAGTTCTTTGTTTGTCTTTAGTGAATGCAGGTCAACATTGGGAGGAGAGTTGCAGTCAAAGAATGACCAAGCGTGAAAAGGGATCAACATCAAACATGAAAAATTGACCAAGCGCGAAAAGGGATCGACATCAAACACGAAAAAATAAGGTACGCCAACTTAATCTCTTGAGCCTTGTATTTACATATGAGTAATGGGGGTTTACGCATGGGATGATGGTAAAAAGTAAGAATCTTTAGGTCATTTCTGCATGCATGATAAAACCCTTAGTGCTAGTCTGTAGAAGGGATTTCCCACCCACAATAACTATTTTGTACAATCTTATATTATAACACTTGTAAGCATTTTTTTTAGGTGAATATGCCATAAATATACCTTCATTTGATATAGAGTCAAATTTCCCTAGATTATCTTCATCCCTCTTTATGTAACACTTACTTTTAGAGACTCTAAAATGTTTCACAAATGTTGGTTTTCCAAACCATAATGCATAAGGTGTTTTCTCATGGTTAGATCTTAGTTGTGCTCGGTTAAGTATGTGGATTGTTGTGTATATTTCATCTCTTCAAAATTTATTTGGGAGCTTGGATTCATTCAACATAGTTCTTCCAGCCTCTTGAAGAATTATGTTTTTCCTCTCAACAACTCCATTCTTTTGAGGATTTCTTGGAGTTGATAATTGTCTCTTGATTCAATGATCTTCACAAAACTTATTGAATTCTTTAGAGGTAAATTCTCCTCTTTTATCTAATCTTTAAAAAATTATTTTGAGATCTGTTTCATTCTCTACATAAGTCTTGAATTCTTTAAAATTTTCAAATTCCTCAAATTTTTCTTTGAGAAAATATACCCAGGTCATCCCCGTGTATTCATCAATGATCAACATGAAGTAGTGTTTCCCTTGTATGATTATATTCCTAGAGGGACAACATAGATCAATGTGAACAATATCCAAGGGTTTTGATGTAGAATGAGATTTTGTCTTGAATCTAACTCTTGCTTGCTTTCCTAATTGACAGTGTTTGCAAATATGACCCGAGGGATTGATGACTTTTGGCATGTCTTTTACAACTCCCTTTTTACTATCTTTGATCAGGTTATCAAATCTCAAGTGTCGTATTCTCTTTTCCCATAGTCAACTTTCATCTACTTGACTTGTATGGCATTCTTATTCTTCATCGATATCTAATATATACACATTGCTTGAGGTTCTTGGTGCAATAGAAACAAATTTTTCTTATCCTTCTTCTCTTATTTCACATTTGTGGGAGTAAAAAATGAGTATATGTCCTTGATCACAGGTTTGGCTTACACTGAGTAGATTAGGTTTTAAATTTTCTACTAGCATCACTTTTTCTTCTTTATCTTTCTTGTTTCCCAAAGAAACTGTCTTTTACTATTATTTTTCCAGATACATTATCTCCAAAAGTGACTTTACTTTTATCCTTCTTTGTCAGAGTGAGAAATTTACCTTTATCTCCTGTCATGTGTTTTGAGCATCCACTATCAATATACCATTGATACTTTTTGTTCTTTTCATACATGACCATTTTACATTCAGTTACTTTTTCTACTATATGTTTTTATTTCCATATATTTTTATCCTATTTGTTAGGGTTTCTTACCTTCAAGGATTGCATTGGTAATCTACATTCAAAATATTTATGGCCAAAGTTGTTGCACTTGTGGAATTCAAAATTGTACTTTTATAAAGGACAGAATGATTTATAATTTATTTTCTCTAGATCATTCTTGTTATTATTATATCTTTGGTCATTTCTTGATTTGTATTTTTATAGGATTTACAATGTGTTGCCTTGTGTCCAAAGTTGTTGCATGAATAGAAATATCCAAAATATATATGTCAATATATGTTAGGAGGAGTCCTTTTGATTACTGTATGTCCCTTTCCTTTTGATACCATCCTTTTGATAATTGTATTTTCTTTTCATTTTGGAGCAGGTGCTTTCTTATTAAAAACAATCTTTAATGGCACCATCTTCATCTTGCTATCTTCTCTTTTTAAGGGATTTATAAGAGCATATGCATAGTTGATTTACTTTTTATCAGTTTTTTGTGCAGTAAAGGTTGAATTTTGATCATATCCCAATCCTTCATTATCATTTGGTTATATTTGGCTATTGAGAATATCATTCAAAATATTTGAACTGTTCTCAAACTTTGACTGGTGATTTCCTCTTTCTAGTTCTCCTTTCTACTGACTAATTTCATCCTCTAGGTTTTTACAAACTTGTTGCTTTTACTTGAATTGTTCATTCACTATTTATTTATTTATTTTGACTTCTTGAAGTTGAGTTTTAAATTCAATGATGATTTTCTATGATTCTTTTATAGTTTTTAAAATTTCGTTTTCTCTTGTCTGTTGGGCTTGTTCAAATTCTAGTAGTTGTCCTCTTAACAACCTATTCTTGTTTTTATACTTTATGAGTTCATCTAGGGAACTGATCAATTCTTCTTCAAGGTCTACTTCTCCTTCAACCTTAGATTTTTCTTCTTCAATATCAAAGGTATTTTTAATGTGATTACCTTGGATTCCTATGTCCATAAATAGATGCTCATATTCTTCTTCCTCTTCACTTCCTTTAAATGAGTTGTTGTTCTCTTCAGTGTAAAAGGTCTTTTTCTTTCTGTAGATCTTCCTTTTGTCTTTAGTTTGGTTTTTCTTCTATTCTTTGAAAGTTTTTTCATCATCACCTTCTTATTGTTTTGGATAGGGACATTTGGAAGAAAAATGTCCAATATTTCCACACTTAAAGCATATTAGAGGAAACTTTCCTTTGTATCTACCAGTTCCTTTCTTGAGTTTCTTCATGAAGTTAACTATTTCTTCATCAAATATCTCTTACTGATATTCATTAGACACATGCCCCTATTTCTTCTTTGATTTTTATGATTTCAAGGTTGTTTCTCCTTTTGTTGGTGTTTCTTGCCTCATACCCATCTCATATGCTGCGAGGATCCCATGTAGTTCATCCATTGTGATACTATCAAGATATGGTCTATCTTCAAGAGTGGAAATCTTGGCATCATATCTCATGGGTAATGATCTCAAGATATTTTGGACAATGGGTTGATCTTTGAGGTATTCTCCTAATGATATAATTGATTTGACCACTTCATCTACTCTTTGAAGATATTTTGCTATGTTCTCCTCTTCTTTCATTTTCAAGTTTTCAAATTTTGTTCTGTAGGTTTGTATTTTGGAATTTTTGACCTTTCTATATCCTTCATATATGACCTTTATTTTATCCCATATTTCTTTCCTTGACTTACAATTCATTACTTTTATAAATATAGGATTGGATAATCCTCCTAGTATGGCATTGGCTACTCTTTCATTGTCATTGTAAAGATTCTTTCTAGTTGTGTCTATGGGAGGAGTAGTAGGCGCAGTGTACACATATTCTACAGACTGGTAGATATAAAAAATGTGGGACATTATATAGCCTTTCATCCTCACATTCCAAAGTGAATAATCATTCCCTTTGAAAAAAGATGCTATGGTGGAAGACATTCCTTCTTGTTGATCCATTGGATATGCAAAATCTACCTTCTAGTTATTAGTTTGTGTTGAAGGCACCTTCTATGATACCAATTGTTAGAATGTAGCTCAATAATGAGAGGGGGGGAGTGAATCAATATTGTTACCCTTTAATAATTTTTAAATAATTATTTATTAAATTTATTGATCAACAACAAACTTTGGTAAATAACATCAATAAGTATAAACTTTAAATTACAAATTACAAGTTTTATACAAATATTGATTTAGAGCACCAATTCTAGGAGACAACAATCCCCTTACTCAGGGAACCAACCCTAGGAAGCTCCAAATCCCCCTTTTTTTCAGGGCTCTAACCCTAGGAAGCACCAACTCCCTTATTTTTCGAGCACCAACTCCCTTTTTTTAAGGGCACCAACCTTAGGAAGTACCTACTCCCCTGTTTTAGGGAACCAAACCCAAGAAGCACCAACTCCCTATCTTTAAACTAAAGGATATTGGTCCTTCCTTGCTCCTCCCTTCCACCCTCACTTCATAAGTATCTTCGTATTTCTTCCTTGGACTCTTCACATGCTTTTATCTTCAAATGTAAACTACAAAGACACTTTTATTTCACCATACCTTTCTGTTTATATAGTATTCCAATAGGTATTAAATTGAACTATTGTGTCTTTTTAATAATAAAACATTTCACCTCTTCATTCAATTAACACAAATGGTAACTTTTTTTTTATTAATTGATTTTCTAACACCAAATTAGAAAGTTATTTTCATACGAATATTCTCGGGCTATGAAAATGAATTTTAAAATTCCACGACATGGCTTTTATGCATAACTTTCACAATTAGCAGATGCACGAATAGTTTCCCTAGCCAATGTGCATAGTGGATCCTATGGGTGATTATTTGAAGGTAAGTTGCTCATATTGATTGTTGTGACCACCTTCTAAACTTGTCAAATGAAGTATCAACTTCAACAATAGAGATTTGGTCACATATCCACATGTTTGATAGTTATGACCGAGAGCTATGTCCTAGGTGATTATCCTCTTAAGAAACTATTCTTCATGTGGTTACTCCATGTAAATAAATAATGTGACAACAGGATAAAAATGGTGCTTAATTTCCAAGTTCCTTACATGATGGCTCTTCATTTCTCATGTGATCATAACCTATGACCAGGGGTTGGAACCAAGTCCTTCAGACTTCAGCCTTTGGGATATTCTCCCTTTATAATATTCCAACTCTCTCGGATTTTGACCTACCGAAGTGGTCATAAATTAATGTTGACTTCTTACTACCAGTTGATAGCTCCCCCTTATGCTATCCTTCCACTAAATTAATTGAATGGATATGACTTAATCAAGTGTTGATATGGATGGTCTTTATTTATTTCAGGACTTTGATACTCTAGGACTTTGGGATATTACAACTCTAAATTCTTTCAAGTCCCTTGGAGTTATACCTCTGAAGTTATTACATCATCTTTCCACTGCTTGATCTGATGACTCACATTACTCCTGAATTCTTCCCTGGATCTAAGGGTTGCTAGGATTTCAGGGCTTCAACACTCGGTGACTTCAGGAATTTATGGCTTACCCTATCATTCGACTATACTCGATCATACTATCGATAATTCACCTGAGGTTCCTCCTTGATCCGATAGTTGGTGGGATTTTGGGGATTTGACACTACGGGACTCTAGGAATTTGTGGCTTACCCTGTCCTTCCACTATACTTGATCATACGGTTGAGAATTCACCCAAAGTTATTCCTTGATATGATGTTTGGAGGGATTTCAAGGATTTCATGACTTCATGATTGCATGCCTCTGCCTTGGCTCCAATAATCATCAAAGTGGTGAAGCTCAAGAGTCCTGAAGCCTTATATCTCATTCTTGGCTTCAATCAATGGCTAACGATTGATTAGTTCCATCCGACGGCTCCGGTTATACCTGAAATCTAGATCTAACAGTTTTAGTCTCTCCTGATCTGATGGTTGGGACTTATCTCTCTGAGCTTCTGGCTCTACCTCAATCTAATGGTTGAGCTTGCTCCTGACATGGATCTAATGACTGTTAATAATCCCAACTCTAATGAGGATCTCTTCACTGGTTACGAATGAAAACTTTTATTGGTTCTATGGGAATTTCGATCTCGATAGAGCCTCCTTTGTAGTGTTCCTCCCTTCTGAGATTTTTAACTTGTGCTATGTTTTTTGTCATTGACATCAATGAAAATCGATCTTCCAACATGGGAAATTGTGACAAGACTGGAGGGGAATTCATTGGTGAGCTCCAAGTGGCTCTTCAAGATCAAGCATGTTATATATGGAAGAATCAAGAAGTAAGAAGAAAGGTTTGTGGAAAGGGGGTTTTCCTATAAGGAGGGAGTGGACTACAAGGAGACTTTCACTTTAGTCACCAGGTAAAATTCCCTTAGAGAGGTGACATCCTTAGTCTCTATTATGGGATGAAGGATACATTAGATGGATGTAAATATAGATTTCTTTGATGGGATAATTGATGAAGAAGTGTACATAGAGTAGCCTCAGGGATTTTAATATTAGTGGGAAGGAATCCCATGTTTGTAGGATTAAAAATTCCTTGTATGGAATCAATAAGGTACCAAGAGCATGGTATTATAGGATCGATGGATACCTATAGAGTATGGGATTCACCATAAGTGAAGAAGATCCCAAATTATATTTCATATTTGTTGAGGTTGATATGTTATATGTAGATGACTTATTCCTTACATGATAAAAGAAACTAATTGTAGGGTGGAATGCATATATGGAATTTAAGTTCGAGATGAAGGTCATTGGCATGATGCATTACTTCTTGAGCTTCTAGGTTTTTCATATACTAGGGGAGATTTTCTTTGGGAAAGGTAAGTATGAAATGGAGTTCCTGAAGAGGTTTTAGATAGAAGACTGCAGACCTACAACCACACCCATGATCACCATTCTGAAGAAGGTCACTACTTCATATTCAAATATGTGGATCCCACGTTGTATAGGAAGCTGATAGGTTTCTTGATGTATCTAGTCAACACTAGGACAAATATATGTTTTTTAGTGAACACCTTGAGTCAGTTCCTCGTGGAGTTGAGGTAGGAGTATTGGGTAGAAACAAAACATGCACTCAAATACTTGAGAGACACAGTAGAGTATGAGTTGAGATATATTAGATATGTATTTTTCCCTATATCAACAACCTCTTTTTTCTAACAACCTCCCTTTTCTTGTATTTTCTTCTTGAAAATACCCCTCTCCAAGAAAATGGTACCCCTCTTATCTTCTATGAGAGCCTCTTGAATTGAAAATTTTCCTTAAGGTTGATATTTGATTACCTCTCTCTAAGAAGACCACTTTAATTTCCTTAGTTTAATTTGGCATGCATCTTTGTTCTTGATACTTAGACAAATATTAAGAAGAAATTTTCGGTCACGAAGAAAGTTATTTTTAACTCCTCTGGTATGCATTAGAGGAGTTCCCTTTAAATTCCTTGTTCTTCAAAAAATATCTTCCCATGAAGTCTTCTACAAACACTATTCGACAATCACCAAACTTCTCGTTAACTCCTCCAGTAAGAAATCCTTCAGTTCAACTGGACGACTTCCCTGAAATTGTTCTAATGCACTCATTCCAATCATTGTATGAGTTAAAATTAATTCCTATAGTATACAGTAGAAGCATTCCCAACATCAATTCCAGTGTGAACATTGAAACCATGCCTAAAAACATTAATTGCATTTGTCGTTATAAAAGGGGTGCTACCCCTAACTACTTTCCCATTGTTCTTTAGAACGCAAGAAATTTTAACAAGTGGAGTGTAAAGCAACCAAGCATTTTCCAACACTTTACACACAAAGGCGCCCAACCAACCAATGCTTCACCCTTTCCACCATCCATGTGGCATCTCTTTCCAGGTAGGCACTTAACGTTTCTCAACATTATTTATGAATTATTTAAACGTTAGGGTTAGTTTTTTTCCATCACCACTGAGGGCCCTTGACCCTTTCATGAAAACCCCTTGGTTTCCATCTACCTTTATCCCTAAGTCTGTGGCCTTGACATGGTATGAGAACAAGGTTTCGATCGTTCTTAGCCTACATCCATACTTTTTCCCACTAAATAGTATTGTCCCTCATGTTTCACTCATACATTAAATTTTTCTCAGCTATCAATCGCCCTCAACTCAACACATTCCAACACATGCACATTTTTCTTTGGTTGTAGCTCGACCTTCATGATTTTGGAATAAGATTCTCCCTCACATATTTTCTCAATGAATAGTTCTGATTCAATGGGTTCATGGGAGCCCTCACCTCAACTCCACCACCACCAAAGCCTAACTATTTCCTCTCACATATTTTCTACAAAATCTTCTGGGCTCTGCATAATCAAGCCCAAAATTCAACTGAAATCTCATCTTTGTGAGTTGGTCAAATTTTTTGACCAGAGAAGTTTGAAATATCATCTCTGATATCCTCAAGGAGTTTACAATTCAACTCTGGTGTTCTCTAGAACACTTCATGAGATCATCACCAATAGTTACCAGAGAACATTATGTGATTCCCTCCAGCACATTCACAGGACTTGATGATATCTATTCCAATATTCACCTGAGCAGTTATCACAATCAATGTTGATCTCTCCAAAATAATTTATAATTTTTCCACCGACCCATCTTGAGAAATTAACATAATCTTCGTTAGTGGTAACCGGGGCCCTTTACAATATTGCCTCTGGTAGATATTGGGGAAATTTTTGTGATTGACTTCAATGTCACCAGAGCACTTAACATGATCACCATTGGTCCACTAGAATGCTTTATGTGATCCCCTCCAGTTTCACTAGAGGAATTTATAATAACCCTCGCACTGTTCACTGGAGGAGTTAACACTAGATCCTCCAACCCTTCGGTAAGATTACCACTAACTTCTTTGAAATGTAAGCAGACCAATGACACACTTTACACTAAATAATTTGGTGTGTACCAGAGTAGTTCTTATGAACTACTCCAATTTCAAAATTTCTCCCTTTTAACTAAGATAGCTTCACCAACATACCAATATTTTCCCCTTAAGGTATGATAATATGTCGCAAAACCCCATAATTCCTATGATAATATATTGTCATCCACGGATTAAAATATCCTTCCTAACATAGATATTGTTAGTCCCCACACATGCACCACCTTTTATCATTGATTTTTAACCTATTCTATCAAAGCATGTTGTTGTCTTCCTTTTTGAAACATGTTGCCTCATAAGCCCAAATTTTCTTAAGTTTTTTATTCATTTCTCTTTTTTATCATCTAGGGTGTGATTGCTTTTCTTAGGATTATTTTCATTTTCTTCTTGTAATATTGGATTGAATTTCTTGTAATATTGGATTGAATATTTGCATGATTTGGGTATGTCACATCAAAATTCTAGTCAAATTTTAATTTTAAAGGTTTCTTTTTTTTAAGTTTAAAAGGTGGGCAAAGTCGCTACAAGAATGCTTCCATTCTTGTATCACCCAAATTCATCATGGTTTTGAGCGGGTTTTGGCTCCAAAAATTGTGTTAATTTTATAGGATCGCGCAAAAGATTATTATATTAATTTTTTCCCTATCTAAATGATTACTAAACCTTATGCACGATTTTAATAACTCAGATCAAATTATGCTAGTACTTCATGTTGTTAGGCCACGCCTCAAAACCTGGAAGACTATGATTCAAAATTTTAAGGAATAATTTTAAATAAAATAAATGCAACTTATTGTATTTGTAGCCAAAATTCATGTGCAACAAGTTTTTTGTGCAGGTATTCTTAGAAGCCTGAGTAAGGTGAAACCCTAGCAATTGCAAGTAAAGCAAAGTATTACAACAATCATCGAATTTTAGATCAAGTAAAAAATTCTAGAGAGATTTGATGGAAGTAGTTAAGGATGTATTAGGTAGATGGGGAAATAAGGTTGGATAGATGAAAAAATGGCAGAAGACCCGGCTGGGAATGTCTAGCAACATTTGAAAACAAGCCCAAGCATTGTAGACACAATTATGGAGAGGCTTGCTTAAGGGACTAAGGTGCTTATTGAAGGTGGTTATGAAAAGATCTTTCAGTAGACATTTGAAACCCTCCTAGAAGAAAAAAGACAGAAGACATATAGTTTCTACTTTTCAAATATTGTTGTTCTTGTCATAGGAACACTTTATTTGTCCAGTGAAAAAAATTTCTTTTGCAGTGATAACCCTCCTTACAAGGTCAATCCTGATAAAACCAAATGGAGTTTTTAGAAGGTGGTTCTACCTATTGATCAACTAAAAGTTTTTAATGGTTCGAAAAATAGAGAGAACACTTCATAGAAGTACATTCATATCATTTCTATTGACAACCATGAATCTTTAAGGTGTGTGGAAAGGAGAAGGGGACAACCAACTTGTCTAAACTGGTGAAAAAGGACATTGTTGAAGGAGCATCCTCAAAGGAGCATAAATATGAAAGAAAGTGAAAGAAAACTAAAATATATATTGATATGAATAGACCTAAATTAGAGGAATATCAAGGTAAATAAATGGAACAAAAACCAAGGATATCCTTAAGAAACATAGATTTGGAAATAAAGCAGAATTTGCATAATTTCCCTGTAGGTGATTGTTTTAGTAGTCAATGTATGACGAGTCTCCCAAGAAAATGGTGAATATGTAGGAGAATCCATTCAATACATACTTGTGTAATGGGACAAATTAGCTAAAAATCAGGTTGTTTCACAAAAACGTGAACCATTGGGGACATACAGGTGAATATTTGAAGGAAAATTTTCTAGATTTTGAGAATTTGTGTTCTTAAAAAATTGCCTAGTCATAGTTGAGTTGACACTTCATCAATTCAACCTGTCGTTGATTAAGGAAACCAGTACATAGATTTTGAGTGAGATGTTGTGAGATACTATGAGTTGGATTCTATTTTCAAGGTCAAGGATATCTTTGGGATTATGATCTAGTCTTAGGATCTGTTTTTTCCCTAAAATCTAGATTATTGTTGTAATGCAATGAATGAAATAGAATGTAGTTCCCATTTTTTAGTGAGATATCAAGACTCAATCAAAATTGTATATATATTTTAGGATATGATGAAACCAACTCTATGTATAAAGTGGAAATCAATTGGAAAAATTTAGGGGTTTGAACTGGGAATTGCAAAAACATATTGTCTTTGATTGTAAAGTTTGGATCCTAATTCAAAATACACTAAATGGAAAAGGATATTTTATTGTTAGACTACCTCATCTTGTCTTATATTCTTTATTTTCTTATTTGAATGCATACATGTCTTTGCAAATAATTTGATGTACCTTGTTAGTGTTTTAAATCCAGTAAATATTTTGTCGATTGCTTATTTTCTACATGAATTGTAATAAAGTAATTTATTCTTTTTTCTAAATGTTATTTAGGATCAATAATTTTCTTTGTGAGTGAACAACTTGTGAACTTATAGTTTATTTTCATTTATTTCTATATTTCTTTATCTAGCTTATCATATTGAAAACCATTGACTAAGTATGTATGGTGGAAAATTGATTTTGTAACCAAAAACTCTTATTATCCCTTTCATTCCCTAATTGACCTATAAAGAAATCCAAAACCTAGAAAATACCCACAAACATAAACCATTGCAATAACGAAGGTTCCCTATCTTTCCCTTAGCAGTCAAGGACAACTTTAGGGACTAACATCTTTTGGCGTCATTGTCAGGGTGTTAAGAACCTGAATAGATATACAAATATAATCACCACAAATACTGAATACACAATAGATCCACAAAGCAAGATAGAAGAAACCACTCTATATTATTACCAAACCATTGAGGTAGGGCAACACCATACAATGGATCCTATTATGGAAGGGATCCTCTTTCCCAATGGGCCCTCTGGCCCCCCCCACTACCTCTCTAGTTACTTTACATTATATCCCCCTTATGAAATATTTGTCCTCAATGATTGATGGACAACCATATACCAGGGTCCCATGGATAAGTGTGGACCATAATGATGAAGTAGACTAGATACCTAGGGTCCCATTGAGAATTGGTAGCCACCATGCTGAGGTAGTCCAACCGCCATTGTAAATTAGGGTCCCATGTCCAATTACTCATGTGAACCCCACATGGAATATATCGACACCCAATAACCAACTAAAAATGATGCTCCCAATACTAACACCTATCATTTGGATCCAAATAAGAATATCCATCCACATAGTGGGAGATGATCAAAGATGAATCTGGAAGGAACAATACCATTGTAGAATATGCATGTTGTACGTTGTTAACTAGCTCCTGATGTGGGACATTGATGTTCTCTACAGAAGATGGAGAGGAGTCATCAAATGAAATATGGAAGTGGTTGTCATCCCAGAAACAACAACTATACATATATCAATCATCTCAATCGGCCTCAAAATCATACCAAGCATATATTTCTTGATTATATTCATCCTTGAAGTATGCCATAATAAACCTCTCCTTCATGTTATCCAAAGAATCTTGAATACTACAAAAACTATCATTGAGGCCATCTACAAAGCCATCAAATCTGTAATTCAATGTGTCAAACAATTGGGCTTTGAATGCTTCAGTAATCAGTAGAATTTATTTGAGGGATTGAGAAGAAATATCCATCTGAGAACCATATGAAAATTTATGAACTCTTCAGTCTCATCGTCATCATGAAAAAGACCAAAAAATAGAGAAAAAGACCAAAAAATAGAACAATAAATTACTGCAAAAAATCACGACGTTTTCCGGAAAAACCCTGAAAAACTGTTGAATTTAAAATGCTCATAAATTCACTTCCTGGACTCCATTTCAACTGATTTTTTTTTTTTCAGTTGGGTGAAATTGTGAGAGGAACTTATATATTTAATATTTTTTGGCAAATTCATCCTCTCGATGCTACAGAAATAAAAAAAAAATCATGCCATCGTCCACGGAAAAACCCTGAAAAAATTGTAGATTTTAAAACTTCAATATCTTGACTTTCCGAACTCCATTTTAGATGATTTGTTTTTTCAACTTGGGTTTTTTTCAGAGAGGAACTCAGATATACAACCCATTTCTGCAAATTTTGCATAGAAATATACTAAAATTTTCTGGAATGTCGCGGCCCTCTTTTTTCTTCTCCAAAAACAAGTTCTGCAAAAATAAACAATATTTGCCCATAATGTCTGCCAAGGAAAGTAATGTGATACCACTTGTTAAGAACCAAAGAAAAAAATACAAAGTACCATAATAGCTCCAAATATATCTTAATACAATCACCATACATGAAGGAATGAATACATTTTTCCTGGGAGAAAGAAAATGATTTGATCTGATATTTGATTGTGAACAAAGGTTAGGCACATACAAACTATAGAACATTCACCTAGAGAATCCATGGTTAAATAATCTAGTGACCAATCCACTAATCCAGAATTTCAGATACTTGGATGTCTTCTATTTTGGCTCAAAGGTTTTCCCCTTTTAATTTTGTTGATGTTCTTGGTTTTCCAAATGTTGTTCCTACTGTGGATGAATGGGGAGATTGCCTTCCCATATTTAGAGAAAGTAAAGATGACCATCCTACAAATCATTTATTATAGTTTCATGAAATTATGAACCAATTAAATATCTCTCATGAGGATGTGCTAATGAAAATGTTTATTTATTCACTCGAGGGAGATGCTCGTGAGTGGTATAGATCTCTCCCCCCTTCTAGCATATCTTCATTGAAAGAGTTTCATGTAGAATTTAGTAATCATTGTAAAAGGTTATTTTCAGCTAATCTGGTTTTTGAAAATTGTTGTGGAGAATTTGAATCAAGTCTTCAACATGAGGAAGCTTGTTCTGTTGATAATAAACATGAAATGGAATTCATTGATAATGAAAATCTGCAAGATAATATTTTCTCTTTTCCTATTCTTAATGGTCTAGATCAAGATTCTAATAGGAAGATTGGTAGTCTTCCTCTTGGAAATAATAAAGATATGAAGCCTTCTTTAGAAAATTCTGAGAATCAACAAGAGGTTTTTCACAATGTTTTTGATTATCAAATTGTTGAAGATTTAGTAGACCATTTTGATCATTTTTCAGATAAGCCCATTTATGATGGATATGAGGATGATTCATATGAGAAGATATATGCATCAATACATAGGGAATTATATACCAACAAGCCTATATTTGGAAATTATGCATATGATTTAGGTAGTGAGGGAGATGAAGAGGCAGTTCAATAGAAAAAAGACTTAATTGAGCATGATGTTCCCTCTCTTGAGATTGGTGAAAGGATATTCTTTCTTTCCGAGCATCTTGCCTTGGAATCTACAAAGGTATTTTCTTCTCAAGATGATTTTACTGTTGGTACTCTTGGATTGTTTCAAGCATCATATTTGTAACATAATTTAGTTAGTAGAGAAGAAATTATAGAAGAGAAACTTGGTCTTTTAAGTCAGGTAGAAATTTTCCTCTTGAGATTGGTGAAAGGATATTCTTTCTTTCCGAGCATCTTGCCTTGGAATCTACAAAGGTATTTTCTTCTCAAGATGATTTTACTGTTGGTACTCTTGGATTGTTTCAAGCATCATATTTGTAACATAATTTAGTTAGTAGAGAAGAAATTATAGAAGAGAAACTTGGTCTTTTAAGTCAGGTAGAAATTTTCCATTTTTTTCATGACTTAGTGGGTGCTTGGATGGAGAAATTTTCTTCAGGGGTCCCAAACATAACATCTTTTGGTATGCCACTTAATTGCAATTGTAAGTTTTAGCTGTCCATAAGATTTCTGCTATATCTATCATATATCTATCATTTGTTTTTGTTAAGTACCTGAATAGATCTACAAATATAATCACCTGAATATAGAAATATCACAATAGGCCTAAGGAAAAATATAAAAGAAACCACACTTTATTATATCAAAACCATTGAGGTAGGGAAACACCATACAATAGATCTTATTATGGAATGGATCCTCTCATGTTCACTTGCCTCTTCGAGGGGGTATCCTCCTATTGAGCTACCACTCACAATACAATACTTTTCTTCATATCCTATTACATTGTTTGAACCCCTTTATATAGTGCTACCAACCACCTAAGAACATTCTAGAGGAGGAACCTTCTAAGAAGTCCTCTTACATTTATTATATATAGCTACCATAGGGGGCCTTATTTAATACTATAGTGGACCTAGTCCACCTTACATTGAATGGCCTCCACTATTATCACTATGGGCCCTCTGCCCCCCACACTACCTCTATAGCTACCTAACATTCCATCCCCCTTATGAAAGTGTTGTCCTTGATGCTTGATGTAAAACCATATACCAGGGTCCCATGGATAAGTGTGGACCATAGAACTGAAGTAGACTAGAGAACCAAGGTCCCATTGGGAAATGAAAGACACCATGTTGAGGTAGTCTAACCACCATTGTAAACCATGGTCCACGTCCAAATGCTCATGTGAAATCCACACAAAATATATCGGCACCCAATAACCAACTGAAAATTATGCTCCCAATATTGACACCTATCATGTGGATCCAAATAATAATATCCATCCACATAGTGGGAAAGGGTCAAAGTTGAATCTGTAAGGAAAAATATGATTGTAGAATATGCAGAATAGACATTGGTAATCATAACTAGCTCCTAATGTGTCACATTTATTTTCTCTACAGAAGGTGGAGCATAGTCATCCAATAAAAGATGGAAATGGTTGTCATCCTAGAAATGACAACTATCCATATACCAATCATCACAATCGTCCTCCAAATAATACCAATCATACACTTCTTGATGATATTCATTCATGATGTTCACCAAATTATATTTATCCTGGATGCTCTCTGTAACACCCTATTTCCCCCATCTTGTAAATATAACTGGACTGGACAAGAACTATGG
>CBVK0100670259.1:0-16238 GCA_900067695.1 Picea abies
AACCTTGATCATCTGCGTCATCTCTGTTGTAGCCATATTTCCAACAAACAGGGAGTTCAGACAACAACTAGCGACAAAGACCATTGAAGTGTCAACAATGCAAGGCCTCAAAGGGAATATGACGTGGCTCAAAATATAGCTCAGAGAGGTGTAGGATACATTCATATAACTACGCAAAGCACAGAGGCTGTCAGAAGAAAGGTATGTGAAGAATTCCAGAGAATGTGAAGCGATTGAGGAGAAAGTTTGTGTAGCTCTTGCCAGTGAATAGAAGAAACAAGATTAATTGGGATAGTTCTTGTATCCTCAAACAGAGAGAAAATATTGACAATTTTGAAGGAGGCATCGCCCTAAAATGTTTTTTCATTTTGTAATGGCCATGACAGGCAGCTACCACTTTCTGTGCACTCCCCAACGAATGAGTGCACATAAAAAATCAAAGTCGTTACAATAGATAGAAGGGCCCTAATGAGAACTTGTTCGTTCAGATATATGATCAAAGGAAAGCATCAAAACATCACTCTCTCATGACAAGACCTGGTTGAAAACTGAAATCCTCGTGGCGAAATACAAGCAGTCATGATGTAGCCAGATGTTTTTGTTTTCTGTTTTTGGAAAAGAATCACATGAAGAGTCCTTTAATGCAAAACAATCAGTTTCCTAGTTTTTAGAGATATTAGTTAGAAGAGAAGGGTAGCCCAAGCGGTGCCCTCGTCTATATATTTGATGTTTTCAATGTAAGCCAGGTTGGTTGGCATAATTAGTTTAGACAATGTCTATTGAATGTAGTTTGTGTCCAATCAAAATTTAATGCAAAATTCCTGAAGCTTTGATGAAAATATTCTAATTGCAGCAGTTGGATGTATTGTTTCCTTTCTTTGCATATGTATTTCCTGTATTATTTATTCATATCTATTTCTTTCTAAATAGGAATGTATTTCAAACCTGGGATTCACTGCATGGTGCCCTGGGTTTCGTGCCATTTAGACAAAACGTTTTCCTCTAAGTTAACTCTGAATTCATCCTCAGTGGTGTTCTGAGTTTACTTCATGTGTTTTCTCCCACCCCACATTACGATTTTAAAACTGACTATTGTTGCTCACTTAGCCTTTATCCTCTCAAGTTCAGTCGGTGAGTCATTTATCTCTATCGTTTTCTCAAACCGACTCCATAGCCCAAGGTCTTTCTCTTTTACACCAATATAACTAGAAACTATTATTCCAAAGGTGTTAAATCTAGCTGATAATTCAAATCCATATCCTTTACTGAGACACAATCTCACGAGAGAGCCCTCTCCAGGTCCGAAAGGCTAGTTTCGGATCTCAAAGTTGGTTGAAATAGTTACCTCTATCATCTCTTTATCAACTGAACATATTTACAGAGTGTTAACACCTTCCATCTCCACCACTGAAGCTTGGTGGTCGAATTGTTTATTATCAATGACTGCATAAATCCATGGCATACTCCTAGCCACATCATTGATGGTGATAGCTTCTTGGGCATTGTAAACCCTCCTACTATTCTATTTTCTATGTGGACAGTCCCTCAGTGGATTGTCTTCTCCACAACCCCAACATTTCAAGGGTTCCTTCTTTGCTTTATCCATCTTTCCTGGGGTTTTTCCAAAAGGTTTATTTCCACTCTGGGAGGGGAAATTCTGTTGATATACACTTCTAGCAGGAAGGCTTATCCTAGAGTCCTTCCTATATTTCTTAAATTTTGAGGATTTGAACCCCTTATTATTGAATCTCTAACCTCTCTTCTTCTTCCAATCCTCACAAGGTTCTTTCTAACTCTCGAACAATTCATAACAGTATCTTGCCTTTTAGATAGTGTCTTCCAAGTTATTTGGCTCGTCGAACTCAATCCTGTTCCAGTAGTTCTTGGGTAACCTACTAATAATTCGTTGCATTTTCACCTTTTCATCCTTTATGTAGGGTACATTCCTCATCAACTCAAGGAATTTATTGAAATATTCCTCTATGGTGAGTGGTCTTAGCTTGAGTTCATAGAACTCTTTAGTCTTCTTATCAAAATATTTTTTTGATAGATACTTCTTCTTGAAGTGTTTCTCAAATCATTTCCATGATAAGTCCTCCTCATGGATTCCTTTCACATTCTTAAGGTCTTCCAACCAAATGGAAGCCTTTCCATTCAGGTTGAATATGGTTATTCGATCCTTCAAGTTTTCAGAGAAATCATGGACTCTGAAGTACTTCTTTAATCCAAGAAGCCAATATTTTGCCTCTTCCCCTTTCTTAATCTCACCATCGAAAGAGGGTGGTTTGGATTTGTTGAACTCTTCAAGGTCATGAATTTTGGAATTCTTTCCTTTTTTCCTTTTTCCTTTGACAATTTGATCTAGTTTTACTACTAGAAGATCCTCTAAGTCACCAGTTTCCTTTCCAGAGGATTCTCCTGATGAGTGTCCCTTGTCTCTAGGTTGGACCTTCCTCAAGGTATTCCTCATAGTGTGGCCACTTATGGGACCAGATATTTCTATCTAAGGTGGACTTTGGCTCCTCTTCGTCTGTTGTCGATCCACATGACTGGTTGCAGGTCCATGTTGCACCTGTCTCTATATGTCGGATAAACTCTGCAGCAAGACTGCATTAATTTCTATTTTCTTCTCTTTCTCTTTTATCAATCTCTCATTGTCGGCCTTGCAGCTCTGCGATTCGGCCATGAGACTCTTTACAGTTTCATCTAGACACAGAGGGGTCTCTACTGTCCTCTTTTTTTCATATTCTTTGTCTTTATTGTGGGAGCCATCCCCCACTTCATGGCGTGTCACCATCCTTTATGCTTGCAGTTTCCCACGGCTGACTGACCGCTTGAGTGCTGAAAAAACACTTGTTGTTAGCTAACAATTTATTAGTTCATGAACAACACATAGTTCATATTTCTTAAATACACACACAACAAGAAGATTTCATTATTTTTTGTAGTAAGGGCTTAACCAAACTTTTTAGGAAGGAGGTAAGGTAGGGAGTCACCCTTAAAGTTCTTTAAATAAGTTTTTTATGCAACTTGTTCATGAGCCCAAGCAGGCCAAGTGTTGTAACCATCCTCTGATACCAATTTGTAACACACCCATGGTGGGGCATCAAAATTTCATTCTTCTTAAGATCTCAATACCTCTATTTGGGGTCTCAAATCCTATTCTTCACATTTGGGGCTTTCCAGTCATGGTATCCACGCTTATAACCAAGCTAAGAACTGGCAGATACACCTCTCCAAGGTTCCTCCAGTGTTCATTGGTCGAGGCCACGATACCTCCATGTAGGTCCGACTCAATAGGTTCCTCGCACACATCGAAACTTCAAACTTTGGGTGTTCTTGACTCACCTGACTCCGATTCCACCGAATTCTAGACTTGCGGAGAGACACCGGTCAAATCGATGGTCCATGCTATTTTCATAGCCAAAAATTGAGATTGACTTCGGGTCTCTGGCTTCGAGAGTTATCGAACCTCCACTCTTCAACTTTTTCAGAGTACTTCCGATGCGAAGTGCGAAAGATGACGATACCTATCCTTTGCAATGGACGGTTCAGATATACTTCACTAATTCGGGCTTCAGGTCTTCTTTGGACTCTCTACAATACTATGCTCCAAATCCTCTAGACTTATGAATTTTAGGACTCTCAAAGTCCCAGTCCCTTCGCCAACAATGTTAGCTAGGTGGGCACGTACTAGGGGTTGACACGTAGTTGGGTCAGTGGGGACACGTGCCCTCACCTAGGATGATGTGTGTCACAATCCAAATGCCTTATGGTGTAGGTGATGCGCATAAATCCAGGTGGCACATGGCTCATTAATTTTGAATCCATGTCACCATGGATAACATCACTATACATTGTCACCTCGGGCATACAACTTCTACGTTCCTCAGATATTGTAGATAAGACCCAGTCACGTAGACCTATAGATCTACAACTCTAGTTACCTCGGGGTTTCGACATTCGAGAGTGTTTCTATGTAAACTCCTTTTACCTTTCAAAGTGTCCAATATCTGAATTAGAGGGTATAGCACCACATGTCCCTGATATATCGACCGTTGGGAAAGGATCCAATGGATCTCGTGATCTATGGTGTTGGGTCCTTTGTGGCTCCATCCTTTGGGGTTTTGGTCCTAGGTTTAATTTGAGAGATAGGTTCACCCAACCACTTGGGGAGCTACCTATCGCCAGTCAACCTCACATGAGACCAAGTCTCACAGTTACCTTTGGTCTGTGTAAGACTAGTAAGGTCAGTCTTACTCTGAAGTCCCAGACTTCCGGAGCTATGAAGCCAAGGGGACATAGATTCCTTAGACTTATCCTAAGATTCTTGGGTATTGGTCACATGGGTTCTTTCAAACAGATCTCATCCATTCATATTCTAAATGAAGGGACCACCCCTTTTAGAGGCTTCCACTTTCACTACCCTTCCAGAGCTTGTCATGAAATGGTTAAGGACTTGGGCCCAGAATCCTGGTCGTGCGACAAGGATTTTGTAAGAGGTGTCCTTTTTAAAAGGATAGGTTTAGGTCGACACTACATCTCCCATCTCAACTATCATACAAGATTATGCCCAAGGAAGCCTCCAAAGCCAAGTTGGTCATTCGAACTATTGGTCGAGGGTGTAAGTTTTCAAAGAGAAGGAGGCATGTACATACCGTAAGCATTCCACATAGAAAATATTTATAAGTACACATATGCATAAATCCAATAATTCATCCATTATTCCAGTTCAACACATCAAACAAGAAAGTTACTTATCATAACCAGACAATGTGAAGAGACTGCTGAAAAGGGTGCCTTTTTCAACCCAATTGTAGGCTCAGTCACTCCAAACGGATTTACCACTAGCCACCCTTGAGCTAGACCATGATGCTCTACAACAAAATCCATTCTTCCGTCTTAGCAACAGTAGGGACTGAGGTTACTCATCTCCTCCCACAGGATCTTGGCAATGGTTTACATGATACCAAGCAAGGAGGACCGACCTCATTTATCAGTTTGCACTGTAACCTTCTCTTCCATTTCCTATGACCGGAATTCTTATTTTCTAGTTCTTCCTTGAACCCTAAAGTTTCCTCTCCTATGCACTCTTCGTAGGTATCCCCTGCCCACCACACCTTCCTATATTTCCTCTTTCAACAAGGTTGTGTGTGGCTCGTGTTGCAACACACACACACACACACACACACACACACATAACTTTAGACTTTAAATAGTTTTCATTCTCATTTAAATAAACACAACGCGTGCTTGATGTCTAGCCATTGATAAAATCTTTCGGTTAATCTAACGATCCTAAACTCTTAAAATTTATGGAGTTGCCTACTCATTAAAGAGTCAAATCACTAAAGGATTCTTTTGAAACATCAGGTTTCATGGTTTCGTGATGCATGATAGTCCAACATGATAGTCCAACATGTAGTAACTCCAAAGTCCCAATATCCAAAATCATGAAATTGTCTTAAGCTTTAAACCAGGTGAATTAATATTTAAAAACGATTAACGATTAATAAATCTTATCACAATTTCGCATTTCGGGGATCCTAACATGTAACAACTGTCAATATATCGAAACCCGAAACCCTGAAATCTTAGAGGTTAATAACAATTAATTAAAAGGGTTAAACTCGTTTAAAATTAATTAACCACATTGCGATTTCACGTTTCGTAAGTTAGAGTTCAAGCTGTTATAGGATCTCTCGGGAAACGAAACCCCAAAATTTACTTAATGATAAATACGATTAGTTGATGCATTAAAAATGATTAATTCTTAATTAATTCGTCGCCTAATGATGACTCGGATAAATTCAAAATTCATTTGCGCCTTTCTGAGCAGAACCACCAAAAAATTAATGACATTAATAATGGATTTACGACAATCATTCTAAATAAGATCTTGGGTCACCGCCTAAATATTATTCATTAAGGAAAGTAAATACTTCGTCAGTAGAAGTATTGGTTAATTGATGTGATTAAAGAAAAAGGGTTTTGAATTTTGAATTTCATTGTGCATTTTTACTGAGCAGTAAGTTTTCCAGCTAAAGGATTTTACGCATTTCCTGTGGAAGATAATAGAGTTATAAGGCATGATACCATGGCTCCATGAAAAGAAAATAAAATGAATGGTGGAATTTCAAGCCAAAACACAAATGTCCTCTCCAACACCTCCCCCAAGAGCATAGACACTGTTAAATCCTAGACGCAAGTATTCAACATTATATAGTATGAATTGGTAAATTGTCGGGATTATTCAAGCGACAAAGAGAAGTAGGACCTGTCTACCAAATACAAAATGATTTCCTAGTCAGATCTTAATAAGATAGCAACGATGCCTAGGCTCTTGCCTTACAATGATGTGATCAATTGGGTGTTGGACCATGTAGATATCCCAACCATAACCATCTTCAATTCATGAAAAGTCATAGTTGGGTCGTTTCGGCCAGAACATCTAGAGGTGATGTACAAATTGTATTCAGTACGAAATTTCATTTACGATACCAGTTTCCTAGTAGATTTTGACAAAAAGGAATGTACTCAATATGAAAAAAAACTTCCCGACTTAATTAAGGACTGGTATTCTTGCCCCAAGAAGTTTAGATATGATTCCCATGGCATAAACACATTTTCCTCACCAGAACCTCACATAATGTACATATCAATGATGATGTGTAGACTCTACGGGAAAGAAAACACAACCCATTTCTATTTATCGTGGATGCCCATTATGCACACAATAGCAGAGGGTTATTCTTTTGATTGGGCCAAGATATTGTCAGAAAAATTGATTAAGGAGATTATAGAGTATCGGTCACTAAAAGCCAAACGGAAACCGACCCTATTTTTCATGTCACCTTATATTATGGACGTCGTCTATTTTATGATGCCTTTTCCTCTGATGGGCTAAAGCTAGACTCCAAATAGTGTTGAACCCATACATATTTATCATTTAAAACTTTGGAAAGACAAGGTGAAAGATTCCTTTTATGAAATCTGCACCTGGGTGGTGGTGTCAATGCACACCGCAATATATGGCTACCCACCTCCCAAAATTTCCGACAAAATTGTGACCAATCTGGGAAAATAGCAGACTGGTACATTGAAGAGTACTTTTCCTATATTAGGGTTTTTGGATGTTTGGTTCCTCCACATGCTCTGCCTCAAATTTTACCAGATTGATTGGTGTGTCGTGAAGTAGCACATCAAACTGTTCTTGGAGGGATTAGTAAGGAGCTAAAATTAGTACAAAAAAAGGTATGGCCATCTCTTCCCCTGCATATTGGTACATTTTCTCTACTGGATTTTGGCCATTTGAAAGTGGAGTTCGCGGCCCTAGGACATATCAAGCTGGTCAATATAGAATTCAAGAAGCATGATCCACAAAAGATCATAGGAAACCACATGGCCAACTGCAATCTGAAAAGATATGAACATGGGGATTCCCCTCAGGATGAAATATTCCAAGGAGCAAGGTCCTATCAATAGGTTTTGAATCGAATTCAAGCTTTGGCACCAGATAAAATGGCCGAGTTTTATAATTTCCAGAGACATCGAATAAATATCCTCCCTAAAGTATTACAAGGAGAAACCCCGACACCTCCAGATACACAACAAATAGAGGCCCAAGGTTTAGAAATGGTGAGCTCCAATGGAAAAGAAACCCTAGAAAGCTTGGAGAAGATTGATGTGTTGACTCAGAAAGGAGATACCACAATGTAATAGGTGATCAAGCTAAATATCAAACCGAGACCTTGAGAGAAACAACTACTGATATGGTCGAGAAGCTGCCATCCACTGAGATAGGTAGTCCTATCCAGTCCATCACACCTCTACAATATAGAAAAGGAAACCCAAGTGTCGAGGTTGTATTCATAGAAGACTTCACACCTATTTCAGTAGCAGAGATGCCTCCTTCAAAATTCTTCTTTAACAAGAAGAGAAGGTTTGTGGTAAAAATATAAACACATCAGAAGGAGGGTGCAGTTTTTAAAAGACATAGGATGTTATTTGATGGAGGGGCTTTGGAAGAGATAGACTTCGCTTCAAAGGTGGCAAGTTCGTTGGGAGCTTTTGCAAGAACAAACTAATTTTCAGTTGGGAACTTAAAAGAACGATTGAAGAAGAAAGATCTGTTGATGAATGTCAGGAGTGATATTAACAAGGGTTTTGAGAAGATTAGAGCTAGTGATAAACAAGAAATTTAGCATCTCAAATCTAGTCTTGACGAAATTCACAAGAATGCACAGGGGAGTAAAGGATGAGTCATTCAACAAAGTGAATTGGTGAAGCAACTACAAGCCAAGGTAAGTTTGACTGAAAACATGGTTATAGATATAGTTGTTTTCCAAGCTCAGGCTTTGGAGGTGTGTAAGAAATTGGAATCTATGCAGCAAAGCCTTTTCAATAAGGTGGAAGCTATCCAAAATAATTTTTGGGTGGTAAACCAACCATTAAATAACGTTTGTTTAAGGGAGAGAGAAGTTATTACTGCTCGGGCCACTTTCCAGGAAGAAGTTGTGTCGTCAGCTAGAGAAGGAATATCTCTGGTTTCAAGGTTGTCTATTTCGGAGCAAGCCAGAGGTGATATAGTACTAAAGACCCGAGAAACCAACATAGACGAAAGTAAAAAGATGTCTAAGGAAGTCAAGGAGGCTTGTGAAAAATATTTTCAATTACTCAACAAAGAGTCATTAGGCCTCGGAAAAGATGATAGCTCTAAAGTATTGGGACAAGTTGATATAGCCAAGCATCAACTTAATATCAAGACAAACATGGAAGAGGTTCAGGATGAAATATTGCTATTAAAACAAATAGATATTACTAAGATAGATAGATGGCTGGTGAAGCCTAATGTGCAACTACAGTATATAATTTCAGAGGACAAAAGAATTGAATATAGATTGCCTAGATTGGAAAAGAAATTACACATTTTTGAGGCAAAAGATTTAACAGAGCCATCTAGGATGGTAGTACAATTTGTGAGAAGATGTGCTAAATGTATTGAGAAAGGGAAAGGAAGCACCTCCGGGAACCAATGAGATAACATGTACACATTATCTGTACAGATCATGATCAGATACTATATGTTTCTGAACTGGAGAACAAGGAAGAAAAATGCCTCTGCCAACACGATAAAGAGACAAAGGAGATGTAAGTGAAGCATTCCAAATTTCACATTTTGTAACCATTACTATTTTAGAAATAAGGAGAATCCCAACCGATCAGGGTTGAGAATATTTTGTATAAATACATATTTAGAGGAATGAACAAGGGTTGCTTCTTGCCGTATTGTAACTAAGAAAACTCATCCTTTGTGAGTATTAATACAAGTAAAGACAAGGATTCTAAATTTTGTGCAGTTTGAGTTTTGTGCTCTTCTTCTATTTCATATCTTTAGTTTTCTTTATGTTACTCCTTGATAAGTGAATGATTGCAATTTAGTATAACATTTGTTGTAATCACATTTCATTTAGTTATTTGACAAGCTAACAATTTTTCCTCTGTATTTGTTATTAGCAAATACAAGACCTACAAGTTGTTTGGATCACTATATCATATATCATGTCAAGGGTACATTCTACTCTTTATTATACTTTAAGCAATGTAATATTCTTCTGTCATTGATGCCTTAACTTGTTTAACAGTTTTTGTAATTTTCTCCCTCATCACTCAATTTGATAAATTGACTCAGACGACAAAACACAACCTTTGTTCTATTCAACTATTAATTTTATTTGAGGATTTAATTCACACATAATGAATGGAATAAAAAGAACTGTTAAACAAACATTCCTTAATTCTTGATGCTTGACATTATGATTTGAGCCTTAAGTTTAATCTCAGGAACAACATATTTTCGGCGCCATTGTCAGGGACGGAGAAATGAAGTTATTTTTCCCTGGGGGAACGACATGGTAATTTTCTCTCTTTTATAGTGAACAAAGATTGAATACAGTATTAAGGCTATTTTTTTTTCACTTGGCGACTCCATCACTAATAAACTGGTATTCAGTTGAAGGAATACTAGAAAGAATCTAGACGATAAGAAGACTACGCCTGTATCTGACCCTGAATTTTTTTTTAAACCAAGGGGATACCTCAAGCAGACCAATGCATCCACAAGTAAGGTTTACCAACCTAAAATAACATAGTCTAATGCTAAGGTTCCACCTGAACACTTAACTTTGTGTAACGACCTCCTATCGTCACCGTGCGTTCCCAAAAAAACGCCCAACAAACTATATTCTTCTCATGGCCAAACGGCGGAAATTTTTTTAACATTTGCCTGAACAACTCACACAATCTTGCAGAACCGAAATTTGCCGAATATACAATGCCATAAAAATTCCACGATTTCAACATCAATAACATTAAATTACCAGAAGTAAAATGCATTATACTTACCAGTTTAAATCATAACTTAGCCACACGCCCGCTTCCCTCTGCATCCTCAAGGTCCGAAACCCTGCACACTCAATGAAACTGAGTCAATAGCACCTGTATATAGCAATAGTAAAACATCCTGTCATCAATCATGACGCATCATCATCAAGGTTAAGTGGTTCATCATCATAAGAATCCAGATCACTTGCGAGCAAGTGTCCTCAAAGAATAAGTTTTTTCAGTGCGCCAGAGCGGGATGTTACACTTTGCAAGAAGTTTCCACCCAAATCCATTTCGGAGAAACATCTACTGATAGAATTGAAACCGAAATCATAAACCCCGAATTACTTTTACTCAAGATTAAAGTCAAGACCAATTTAGCTGCCTCCTTTACTAATAAAGGTAAAAAACCCATCTCAATACCTACTTTGATTCACATTCCATCAGTCCCTGAATTAAAGGTTCTAGCCTCCTGAAGTTTTGAAGAATATATCTCACACTCTAATTCAACTCCTATTGGTTCTCCTGTTTATATATCCTGCAAGCCTGAAGAACCTAGTCCTCATCTCTCTTTTCCCCCCTTTTCCGATTTTATATCTCTAACAATCAGTTCCCAGAACCTCTTTCGCTTCATCTCGAAGTATCCCAAGGGTCACTAAACATCTTTGAAAATCCTCTCTATAATCTCCAAGTTTCACCCCCTAGATTATCAATGGATTCTGTCGAAGGTGGGGATGGACATGGTGGAGGAGGAGGATGCAATGGAGGAGGAATTGGTGCTGGAGGAGGAGGAGGAGGTTGTCAAGGACCTCACCCACCTCCTAGATTATTCATTGATGTAAATACTAAAGTCAGAGCCTGTAACCGCTGTCAACTATTTTCAGGCAAATAAAAGATTCTCGCACTACCTTTGGTCCCAGTCAAGACAAAAGATCTATTTCAGCAATGGGGTCTAGATTTCATCAGTGAAATACATCCACATTAAAGTGCACAATATAAGTGTATTTTGACCACTACTGACTATTTCACTAAATGGGTGGAGGCTATTTTGACGCGAAATGCAACAAATGCAGTGGTGATCAGTTTCTTAGAAGAGAACATTTTGTCGAGATTTGGCTATCCTCGGAAGATAGTTATTGATAATGCCCAAGATTTCAAATCCATGGCTTTGGTAAGTTTATGTAAAAAGTACAACATTGTACTATGACATTCCACAACCTACTATCCTCAGGGAAATGGATTATCTGAGTCATCGAACAAGATCCTAATCACCATAATTAAAAAAGTGTTGACTGGAAATAAGAAAGCATGGCATGTACATTTGAAATATGCTTTGTGGACTAATAGAATATGTACTAAGAGATCAATCAGAATGTCCCCTTTTCAAATGGTATACGGTACCAAGGTAGTTCTCCCCATAAATCTTTCTTTACCCATAATGAAACTCTGGCAAGATGCAAAGGAAGAACCAAATGATACCACCAGAAGAATAAATCAATTGATTGAAGTCCAACAAAATAGGGCTGAAGTAGATGAGAAACTCCAGAAATATCAGGATAACATGAAAGCATTGTTCGACCAAAAATATAAATATAGGGAATTCCTCCCTGGTGACTTGGTTTTAAAGTGGGATGCCAGGAAGGAAGACTCAGGAGAACATGGAAAATTTGACCATGTCAGGTGTGGACCTTTCAAGATCATTGCTTCTGAGGGAAAGACTTCATTTTTGTTGGAAAATCTTGATGGGAAAATCCTTAACATCCCTATCAATGGGCGTTACCAGAAGAATTTCATGCCATAATCAGCTTACGAACTCTCATTGTACATACCGGTTTGATTTTCACATTTTTTTTTACAATTTTTCGTTTCTTCGGTAAGTCTTTATTTTTACTGTAAATAAAAGCAGGTTTGTTGATTTCATAAAAACAAAAATATAAAAATAAGTAATTCATAGAGGCCAATATACAGAAGTTCCTAAGATCTTTCATGTTTATTTTCATTGAAGGATACTTGTTGAAATTCGAGAGATAAGATGTATCAGGAATCGATACTCACGTTTCAGAACATTGACTTTCTCTCGAAATAGGTGATAAATAAATAGTTTACTTGATGAAAAATATAGAGAAAACTTGAGGTATGAGCTTCTGCCCTATTGACCCAATTTAAATTTTCACGGAGATATCACTAAGTATGACAGAAGTCTCATCTATACAAATATTTTCACCTGATCTACATCTAGAAGAATATAAAATTACGATTTAATTCTCAAGATTCTTTCTCTGGGTTAAAATGAAATAAAATTCATTATAAGAAACTAAGCAATAAAAAGACAAAGAAAAAAAATTGAGAATCAATAAACAAGTTCGCATAGGAATGACCGTGTTCACAACAAAACATTTGAATCCTTATTCTATTTTTCTTGTTTATCCTCAAGTTATTTTTCCTATGATTTTCAATATCTTTTCATGGTCTTCATGAAGGGAAAATGACTTCACCTTAACTCTGAGAGCTCAAAAACAAGTCTTCAACATGAGAATAGGAAAAGAATCATCATGATTCCTCTTAATTTAACTGAAAGCAAAGTATGTATGGGCTAATCCTAACTACTTTAGCCTTTCCAACAGATTTAAATTGATTAGCTTCACTCAAGGAAAGTCTCCGGAAAATAAATCTCCCCGTGAAAACTTCCCTGTAGGTGAAGGTGTTTTGAAGGTCAGAATAGGATTAGTCCTGAGTAATCAAAGTGGGTTAACATACCTTTATTGCTAAATTATAAATAGATACCATCCCTGGTATATTACATTATATACACATTGATTTCCCCCACTTCATGTTTTAAAAATATAAGATAGATGGTGAAAGGAAATTCATTAAATGATTGCCCCCATCTAGTCCAAAAAAAGATATGATGAAAGGAAATTCATTAAATGATTTCCCTCATCTCAATATGTAAATGAAAAATTACTAATTGAAGTCGTGAAAGGAAATTCAATGTGGGAATTAGATAACTTCACCGGGGTACTGAACAGGCTCGCTAGCAGTGAAGCAATGTCTATGATATCTACAAGGTTGTTATACATGTATTGTAATGTACTTAGGTAACTAGTTCTTTTTCAACTAGATACACATTCTAAGATAACATGGGACTCCCTGTTTAAAACATTTGAATTAATTTTCCTTGATGTGAACAAAATCGAACAGAGTCTGATAGATCAGTTAAAGTTTCTTTGATTATCTCAAGCAAATCTAAAATCGGTTTTAATAAAAGGAAGCCATTAATAAGCCTAAACTCGATATTGATGAATGATTAAGTTTCGAAAGTTTTCAGAGATATAGATGAAATCCAAAGCCCTTCTGTGTGTCCTTTTTCAGAATGTGTTTCACAGAAATGCAATAATGACTCCATTTACCCAATAAAGGCACTTGGTTTATTGTTCTTCTCATCCCGCAAGGAGACGAGATCCCTAGATGAAGCCTATGTTGGAACACACACACATACACACACACACACACACACACACATATAAATTTATACTTAAAATAGTTTTCATTCTCGTTTAAATAAAGACAATGCACGCTTGATGTCTAGCTGTTGATAAAATCTTTTGGTTAATCTGACGATCCTAAACTCTTAAAATTTATGGAGCCGCCTACTCATTAAAGAGTCAAATCACTAAAGGTTGCTTTCAAAATGTTGGGTTTCAAGGTTTCATGATGCATGACAGTTCAACATGTAGTAACTCCAAAGTCCCGATATCCAAAATCGTGAAATTGTCTTAAGCTTTAAACCAGGTTAATTAATATTTAAAAATGATTAACGATTAATAGATCTTATCATGATTTCACGTTTCAGGGATCCTAACATGTAACAAATATCAATATCCCGAGACCCAAAACCCCAAAATCTTAGAGGTTAATCATGATTAATTAAAAGGGTTAAACTCGATTAAAATTAATTAACCACATCGCGATTTCGCGTTTTGTAAGTTAGAGCTCAAGCTGTTATAGGATCTCCTGGGACCCAAAATACCAAAATTTACTTAATGATAAATACGATTAGTTGATGCATTAACAATGATTAATTCTTAATTAATCCTTCACCTAATAATGACTTAGATAAATTCAAATTTCATTTGCGCCTTTCCCAAGCATGAACCACAAAAACATTAATGACATTAACAATGGATTTATGACAATCATTCTAAATAAGATCTTGGGTCACCGCCTAAATCTTATTCATTAAGGTAAGTAAATACTTCGTCAGTTGAAGTATTGGTTAATCGATGTGATTAAAGGAAAAGGGTTTTGAATTTTGAATTTCATTGTGCGTTTTTACTGAGCTGTAAGTTTTCGAGCTAAATTATTTTATGCATTTCATGTGGTAGATAACAGAGTTCTAAGGCTTGATACCATGGCTCCACGAAAGAAACTAAAATGACTGGTGAAAGTTCAAGATAGAACACAGATGTCCTCTTCGACACCTCACTCAGGAACATAAATATTGCTAAATCCTGGACGCAAGTATTCAACATTCTATAGTATGTGTTATCATCCTGTAATTTTCCCAAGGTTGTCGAGGCAGTCACAGAGGTAACAAAAAAACCACTTCAAGTCAAATATCTATCCCTCCAAGACTAAGAGAGGGATCTCTCTATCTCATTTAACTTTGTTTATATTGGATATTATGCTAGCTATGTACATGAGTTTGTTTCTGGATATGGTATGTTTGGGAGATTGAAAACTTGAATTTACATTGGGCTATGGGGTCTACCCTCTGAAAATGGATCTATCTCAGATGTATAATATTGTCTCCACACGGCAAGATAGAAAGATTGTTGGATCAAATTGAATCAAATGAAAGTGAAGGAGAGGAATAGAAGGGAAATTCCATTAAGCAGAGGAGCAGCTAAGAATTCCTATGCTCAACTTCAGATGAAAACATGCAGATCATTAAAAGACTAGAAACAGAGTGCAAAAACAAATTGTGTTCTTAATCTTTCTTTTAATGATTATATCAGGGAAAAACATGAAATGGATCTACAGAGTAAGAAAATAGTTACCCAGAGAGGAAAAATATCACCAGGGAGTCTAACACAAGAATCCTTTAGATACAATTTTCATTTCTGGAAAGTCATCTGGAAAATTACAAAGAATCCCTTGTGGGGCATGAATCAAGAGCTCCACAACCAACCATTGTGAATTTGAATTATTAAAATATATGGAACGGAATCCCCCTAGGCTCAGGAGATCGAATTCAACCACCTCGGCCAAAAATAGCAAAAATTCCCAAAAAATCCAGAACAGTCCGCCATGAAAGACGGGCCGAATTGCTGCAAAAAGGGGCCAACTCAAACATTTGTTTCTCTTCAAAGGTGACACCTATGTAAAAAATGAAGGAGGTTATTCTATATGAGTTTGTTTGGAGAACAAAATTTCTTCGGTTTCTCCAATTTTGTCTCCATCTTGCCGAAACAACACCTGCAAAATCGTGACCAAAACAGGGAAAACCGGAAAGTTCCTAAAAAAAGGGATTTGAAAAGGCTTTGATTCTCCCAACTGGTGGCACCTGTGAAAAATCGGGGAGAATTTTTAGTTCTTCAGCCTGTTCTGAACAAAAACTTCTCTTGGGTTTTGAAAATTCGTCTCCATTTGCCCGGAATCATCCTCATAAAAAGATTGGTTGAACTGGCAAAAAATCGTTTTTTTTTCACATTTCAGAAGGGTGGTTTTGGAGGGCAGAGTGGTTTACTCGAACCCCCCCTGAGGTGGTAAATGGTATTGGGAGGGGGGGTCCGAGTTCAACCGGAGGTGGCATCTTTCCCTCCCAATACCACCAACTTGGACCCCATCGATTT